>JAZKJV010004326.1:0-50577 GCA_037367405.1 Ottelia alismoides | reverse complement strand
TCATTCGTTTCACCGGCGGCCGCGCGCTACCGCGCGCGACCACGGAACCCGTCGCCTCTGGGTGGCGGCGCCGCCATGATGGACCGAAGCCCCTCGCCACCGCCGGCGGTTCTGGCGACTATGTCGGCGCCATCGATCCCCCTTACTGACATGAATTCCTACATACAAACATCACCCCAACGTAATGCCGCCCTGAGCTCGAATGGCGCCGGTAAGCTACCTTGCCTCTCGCACACGCGGACTCCCAGCCGTAGAGCGCCACGGTGTTGAGGTGTGATGCCATCCGGGTGGTGGTGGTGCTGCTGCTGCTGCTGCTGCTGATGATGATGATGATGATGATGATGATGATGATGATGATGATGATGATGATGATGATGATGATGATGATGATGATGATGATGATGATGATGATGATGATGATGATGATGATGATGATGATGATGATATGATGATGATGATGATGATGATGATGATGATGATGATGATGATGATGATGATGATGATGATGATGATGATGATGATGATGGATGATGATGATGATGATGATGATGATGATGATGATGATGATGATGATGATGATGATGATGATGATGATGATGATGATGATGATGATGATGATGATGATGATGATGATGATGATGATGATGATGATGATGATGATGATGATGATGATGATGATGATGATGATGATGATGATGATGATGATGATGATGATGATGATGATGATGATGATGATGATGATGATGATGATGATGATGATGATGATGATGATGATGATGATGATGATGATGATGATGATGATGATGATGATGATGATGATGATGATGATGATGATGATGATGATGATGATGATGATGATGATGATGATGATGATGATGATGATGATGATGATGATGATGATGATGATGATGATGATGATGATGATGATGATGATGATGATGATGATGGCTGCCCTGCCCGTGATCCTCGCCTCGGGCCACAAGCGCATGATGCGCGCGCGGAGCGGGCGTATGCACATGCGGGTGGCAAGCCCAGCCCAGCCAAGCCGAGCCCAGCCAAGCGCTGTGCAGCGCCCTTGGGCACGCAGGTCTGCCCGGTGCGCCCCGACTGTGGTTCCTTGCTTGGGGGCGGCTGCGGCTGCGGCTGGAGCGCAGAGGCGCGAGGGCAGCGCGTGCCTGACGCTGCGGGCACAAGCTCTCGCAGCGCGCCAGCCCCTTTGGGTGTGTGCCCTTGCATCGTTGAGCCAGGCGCGTGGCAGGCAGACCTGTTTCTGTTGTGCTATTCCCCGGCGAGTCACCGGTGTGTGACTGAGCTGATTGCAGCGCATGGGGCAGGCTGCACACGCTGCTGGGTGGCACTGCACGAAGCGCACTGCGGGCCCCGCATCCGCGCCGCCCTGCGGCCTCGCGCACCTGGCCACATCTTGCCTGCCTGCCTGCCTGCCTGCCTGCGCACCCCTCCTTGCAGCCATGCCACCGACGTCGAACGACGCCATGGGCGGCGGCGACCTCTTTGGAAGCGGGTCGGGTCTCCTGGCGAGCCAAATGCGCAACTCCGGGGATAAGCCCTTTTCCGCGTCGGGCATCCTTCCGGGCTCGTCGAATGACACGATATCCACCGGCGGGGCCGCCGGTGACGATGCCATCGCGGCCGCGCTCAACTCGTACAAGATGCAGGGGGCCTTGACGGCGGAGCTCCTCCACCGGTCGCCGTCCAAGGGCGCCAGCACGGGCAACCTCTCGGTGTCCATGGCGGCGGCGGCGCAGGGCCATCAGGCGGCCACCCGGGTGCAGAACGGTCTACAGGTAGGCCACGCGGCGTGGTGGAAAGGGTCGCTGGTGCGCAGCATTTGAACTGCCATTCCGGGTGGTGTGGGTTTTGATCCAGGAGGTGGCATTCAAGTGTTGTTTGCAGTACAGGCCTACATGTAATTACCGCTGTACGAGGCGCGCGATGCAGCAGCAGCAGGTATGTTGGCTAGTGCGCTAAGATGAAGAGTATGCGTTCGTGAGATGGCGGGAGTAGGGGGAGATCTGCCGGGCACGGGCGGCGCACTAAGGCCAGCTGTGGTGTGCGGCGTGCCACAGCAGCAAGATGAACGGCAGTAGCAACAGTACCGGTATGTGCTGCTGGCTCCTATGCAGGGATCCTTTGGCCTTAATGGCACGGGGCTGGCGTCTCCGACCAGCTCCGTATCGGTCCCTGGAGGTCCGCCGCTGCCGCCGCCGCAACAACGCGGAGCATCTTCCGGTGCTGGAGGTGCGCGGCACCCATCCGGGTTTCGGTTGCCAAAAGGCCAGCCGTCGTCCTGGGCTCCTCGCTGGGTGGGGCGGGCGGTACCAGGCGCTTGCCTGCACTAGGCTTTTGGGCGGTGTGCCAGGCGGCGTGTGCGCCAGAGGGTTGAAGACTTTTGCCTTGGGTTGCTTGTTGGAGAGTGCCATTGGTGGCCGTCAGCACCAGAGAGCTGCAGTGCTTGCTTCCAGCCCGTACCGTTCATGTGCAACACGGCGCCACACCTACAGTAAACAACTTTATGCCTGGGCGCTTGCGTGCGGTGGGTTTTGATGCGCTGCCACAGTATCAATGCTGCCGTACGGCGTAGGCGCGGCCGCGCTCATCTCTGCTGTTGCCGTGGCCGGTTGCGTGCAACGTGTCTTGCAGTTGGCTGCGCCCCGCTACATCACATGGTCCGCCCCGCCCTGCACTCTTGTCCCTTGACGCTTCCCCCTACAGCCATGCTCCCAATGCCCAATGGCACCATTGCCATGGGCGGCGGCGGCCTCCTCGGAGAAGGATCGGGCCTCCTCGGGCGCGGCTCCAAGGCCGGCAGCCCCGTGCACAGCTCCGGGGATAAGTCCATCTCTGTGTCGGGCATGCTCCCGGGCGCAAGCGACACGGGCGCCACCGCCGCCGCCGAGGATGCCATCGCTGCGGCGCTCGACTCGTACAAGATGCAGGCGGCCTTCACGGCGGGGCCCATGACGGAGCTCCTCCATCGCTCGCCGTCAAAGGGCGCCAGCACGGGCAACCTCGCGGCGTCCATTGCCGCGTCCCAGGCGCAGGCCATCAGGACGCAAAGCTGGCACCAGGTACACGCCGCGCCTTTTCCAATACACCTCAGTAA
This sequence comes from Ottelia alismoides, assembly GCA_037367405.1. NCBI lineage: Eukaryota > Viridiplantae > Streptophyta > Magnoliopsida > Alismatales > Hydrocharitaceae > Ottelia > Ottelia alismoides. The sequence continues at coordinate 47,453 of JAZKJV010004326.1, read as the reverse complement.
CCCGTGACCCAGTCATCTTGCCGTACCATCTTTTGCCGCAATCAACGATGGCAGGCGGACAGCGTGAGGTCAAGTGGGGGCCTGCGATACAGTACAGCTCATGCGTACTGGGCAGGCGGGTGACCCCGGGGCAAGAAGGCATGTATAAGTAGCTGTTCGGTGTGGGCCAGAACCTTGAGGCGCGGCTCCCGGCTCGCCACGCAACAAGCATTCGCATCGCATTGCATCGCACCGCACCGCATCGGGAACAGCGTCAGCAACACAACGTTTGGTCGCGCCCCCGTGTTGCTCCCTTGCAGGCGCCTTTTGGCCTCAACAGCATGGGCATGGCTCCTCCAAGCACGGTCTCGGTCCCCGGAGGCCCGCCGCTTCCGCCGCAACAGCAGCAGCTGGGTCTCGCTTCTGGCACTGGAGGTGCGTGGCGTCTGGGTTTTGTTGCCGAGGGCAGCCCCTCCACACCCTGCCCCCCACCCCGAACGGTGGGCACTTGAGAGGCGTGGCACTAGCGTGGGCCGTACGGCATGTAATTGGCTGTCGGGAGGTGTGTGTGGCGCAGGAGGCGGTGTCAGGCGTCTCGCTGGCCACATGCATGCGCTTCTGCGCACACACACGCGCGCGCACGCATACACACACACTTAATAAAAAGAAGATACGCTGAGCTGAATACTGGAATGCATGCCGTGGACCGCGCATACCTGTGCCAGTGCGTCGCGTGTGTGGATGTTGGTGGTCGTGGATGGGAGGTGAAGTGGCGGGCGGGGCGACGTCATAAGGCCACACACACACACACACACACACACCGCGCGCGCGCGCTCGCTGCGACGGCCGCACAGCGTTGGGGACCTGCCGCGCCGCGCGGCCGGCGTTGCTACGGTCGGTGTAACCACAACAACGTTACCTGTATGCACGCATGCAGCCCATGCGGACCGCGGGTGGGCTGTTGATATGGACCTGCTGCGGCGCCGCTGTGGCGAAGGCCGGGAGGAGTTGTTGATGTCGTTGATGCAGTTGCTGCAGTACGCACTTCTTTTCGCGCCCTGCTTCCCTTTGTGCGACCAACGCTTCATCAACGTCCCGACCTGGTCACCTGCGCACCCAATTAGAGAAAGGCCCGCCCCACCGCCTTTGGTCCCGCAATTGCCCCTTCCCTCCCTCCCAGCCATGCTGCCATCGGGCAACGGCAGCGGCATGGGTCTTCTGAGCGGCTCCAAGGATGGTAACTCTCTGGGAGAAGGACTGGGCTTGATGCGCGGCTCCCGGGAGGGCAGCACACTCGGCGGCGGGTCGGGCCTGCTGAGCGGCTCAAGGGAGGGCAGCCCCTTGGCGAGCCCACTGCGCGGCTCAAGGGACAAGGCCGTCTCCACCTCGGGCATGCTCCGCGGCTCGAACGACACGGGCTCCAGGACTGGGGACGCGGCCATTGCTGCGGCGCTCAGCTCTTACAACATGCAGGCCATCAACAGCGCGGAGCTGCACCACTCGCCATCAAAGGGCGCCAGTACGGGCAACCTCGCCGCGTCCCTCGCGGCGGCGCAGGCGCAAGCCGGCAGGACGCACAGCGTTTTGGAGGTGCGCTGTCGACCTGACCCAAGCCCACCGCGCGAGGGCTGGGCATGCCTTTACGGGCCTTGCTTTGTTGGGCAAGTACGCCGACTCCGCCGAGTGAACACAAAGAGGTTGCGAACGCGCGACCCCTGCCAGGGAGGGCTTCATGTACTGATCCTGGCCGTATCCAAAAGGGCTTAATGCCGTACGGTACGACAGGTGGATGCGTGCCTGCCTGAGATGGCAGTCAGTTAGTCAATTCGGCAGGCAGGAAGGATGTGTCATCAATTGCGCCACCGCTGCCACCGTCTTCACTCCCACCCACCGTGCGCCCTCCCCTCCCCGCAGGCCTCCTTCGCCTTGGAGGGCATGGCTTCGCTCACGAACTCCATGTCCGTCCCTGGAGGTCCACCGCAGCCGCCGGCGCCGCAGCGCGTGCCCTCCGTCGAGCTGCGCCCCGCGCAACAGCGCCCGCGCCGCAAGTCGCGCACCATGCTTTTCTCCCATGCAGCAGTCGTCGACGCGTTCATCGAGGACTCGATCGGCGACGGCGGCTCCTTCATGAGTGGGCCAAAGTCGCCTGCCGCCAACGCGCGCTACTCCGGCAGCATGACTTACAGCCGCGGTATGATGATGGGCATGTCGGATGATGAGGACCTGCCCTGGTGGTCGCCCAGCGGCAACACCTCCGTCATCGCCGCCGCCGGCGCCGCCACCGGCGGCGGCAGCCGCGGCGGCGGCGTTGACGATTCGGTGGTCATCCAGTCACCCGCCACAAGCCGCGCCGGCACGCTTGACGGCGGCTACGGGATCATGAATGGCGTCATGATGAATGGCGGCATGGTGAATGGCGTCAATGGCATGACGACGGGCATGGGCATGGGCATGCTCAGCCACAACAACAGCATCAACAACATGATGATGAGGCCATGGGGCGCGGGTGCTGGCGCCAGTCCCATGGTGTCCCCAAGGCGGACGTCGTTCCGCATCCTGCTAGGCTCCCACCCCATCCTCATCAGCGCCGACGACTTTGCGTGATGCTATGGCAACAGCCGCACGAGTGGTGGTCATGGCTATCACCGAGCGGTTGACTTCCGGCAACGTGTGTGGAAGAGAGCAAGAGCAAGTGCGGTGCGAGTACTGCGAGCACTGAAAGCGTGCGAGAGAGGGCGCGCGGCGCGGCGGCATGCGAGCGGCGCGGCGCCTCTGCAATCAAGGGAGGGGCGGCGGGCTGTGCACATCATCGTCGCGCGCTATCGTTGCCTAGGAATGGTTCTGGGCTTTCCACACACACAGACAATACCCTGAGAGCGCCAGAGCCGCCCCACCCAAGGCGCGGTGTTAGTGCCACCGTCCGGCATACGAGGAGACCTTTCCCTGGTGGCGTCGTGGGGGCACATCCGCATTTCGGAGTGCTTTGCACGCACCACCGCGGTCGCACATGCGGTGACCACAGCCTACGACCCTCATCACGGCACACCGTACGTGTGTGTGTTTCGATTGTGGATTATGGTTTGTGTTCGATAGTGGCCGTGTGCGCGTGGGCCACATCACATCACATGTGTGCAGCGATGACGGCCCGTACCCAGTGCCGGGGTGTCGGTCGTCGTCAGCTTCACATGCAAAAGCACGTATTGGTGATCTTCCACTACATACCATGTCATGTGTTGTGATGTGGCCGGAGCCGCTGGTGCCCCCCCCCCCTTGACCGTCTGTGCGCACCGCGGACCCTGCGACGATTGTCCAACGGCCGGCGGTGGGCGGAGCCATAGGTAGATAAGCAAGGGGCCCGGCGCTACGTCACGCGCTTGCAGGGCGGCAGGGCAGGCAGCGTGGCGACTAGCGAGATCAGGGCTGCCCTGCCGTCACAATCCCCGTGTCCAATAATGCGCATCATCTGCGTTCTGTGTTCATCCCCGTCGCGCGCCCGCCGTTTGTGCGCCCTGATTTATCATCGAGGCGCGCCAGTGGGCGCTGCACGTGGCAAGGCCCGCGGGGCGCGGCTGTGCCTTGTTGGCGGAGCTGTTGTTGGGGCTGGCGGGTGCGGCGCAGGCACGGTGCTGAGGTGAGGGTGCGATGTGCTCTCGCCACTCCGGCGGGGCGAGGCTGCCCCTTCCCCGCCGCCTCCCCTGCCTTTGCTTGTTAGGAGTTGTTGTTTCCGTGAATAAGCGAAACGAGATTGGGCCCCACCGCTATTGCGGGCCGACACGTGCCTGCCTGCGTGCCGAGCCGAGAGTGCGGGCGAGGCCACGTGGCTGAAGTGAGGCCAAACGGCGGAGTGCAGCGGTGCCCATGAGCAAGCCCCCTCTCCCCCCGTCAGGGGGGGGGGGCGTCCGGTCTTGTCAGTGCCATGCATCGTGGCACGTGACGGTGCGGGGAAGGGACTCAAGCGCCGGAGCGGCGCAGGTCTCAAAAGGCCTGTGGCTGGCGAGCGAACGCTGCCTGCCTGCCTGACTGCCTGTCACGATTTGGCTGTGCGGCAGGGACAGCGCGGCAGCCATGTGACGTCTGTTGAGTTGCATTTTATGGGTGGCGGTGGCCGGGAGGGGGGGGGGGGGTCACGCCACGTTGTCGTGTTTGTGGAAGTACGGCTGGCTGGCTTGGCAGATGGCGCCATGCAAGACTCTATGCCCGCCGGTGCCAATGCGCAGCTGCAATGAGGAGAGTCCCGCCTTTTTCGCCGCCAGCGAGCGGTGTAAGCAAGCAGTGGAGCCGGAGCGCGCGCCAGTACCGCATGGGCTACTGGTGCCATTGCAGCGAGGTATCATGAGGCGGGTTGGGACGGGGCGTGTAGAGCCGCAGCCTATGCGCGGGCTAGGAATAGCTCTGCTGCTTGAGCAGTGCTGAATTCCGGCTGCGGCTGCGGTCACGCATGTCACACCCCTCGCGGTTCAGTCGTAGGCGTAGGCGGTGCAACGGCACCACATGTGCGCGTCAGCGCCGGCGTTCGTGAAACAACACTGGCTGACGCAAAACAGGAAGATCGCGCCGAAAAAAGTGCGGTGGCGGCGCCGGCGGCGGTGGTAAAGGTGGGCTTTGCTAATGATGATGGGGTTACCGCGGACGTGGCAAAAGGCAGCAGCGCGCGCTCCGGCCGCTCAGCTGCCGCTTGCCGCGCGCGCCCGTGGGGCATGCATGTAGCAGCTGAGCGGCGCGGCGAGATTGTTCCGTCGCTCCATACAGGTGTTTTGAACGTGTGCTCCAGGGGGAATGCTTGCGGCCCGGCTTACACCGGTGCCGCCAGTCTGAGAGGCGGTCACTTGATATACTGTACGTCTTCAGCTGCTCCGTACATGTCGTGTTTCCAAAGAGTTGTTCCATTGCAGTACATCTCTGCGCTTACGCCGCAGCACGGCGGCGGCGCGTTATCTGGGCGTGGCTGTGGGCAGTGCGGCTTGCCGCGCCAGCCCATGTGCACGATTGTGCGGTGGCTGTCCAGCTGCATGCCTTACGCATTCCGGACCGCTGTCGTTGGCACAGCGGAGGGCGCCTTGGCCGGTGCCGGAAAGCAGCGCGGCAGATGACGAGAGCCGTGGACGTGACTGATAAAGCGTCAGTAGTTGAAAGATAAGGTGTGCGATCCTTACCGTGTTTGTGCTTGCGCTGTGTGACTACCTGATTGATCGAGGGGGTCGTGTGTCCCGGTGCTGCTGCATGCCAGCCGGCACCGTTGCGCCAGACTGCCGGCCGTGCCCGCTCAGCCATCCTCGCATTCGCGCCGGATGGCGAGCGCATGGAGCTGTGAGGTTGCAAGCCAGCCTGGTGGGTGCACGACGACGTTTCATGGACGTTTTATGCGTACGTCATTCCTACTGCACGCCGCTGCGCATGGCCTTTGCGCAGCTCATCAAGTCCTGTTGAGGGCCTGACTCCTTGCTCAGAAGCGTCGTTGGTTCAGACAGCTGCTGGTCGCAATAGTCCCATCCTGTGACGGCCCGTTCAAGTGTGCTGATTCCTTACCAAGGATAACTTAACGATCTGTTGTTGACGTGTTGAGTCGAACCGTTGGCTTTCCAAGACTCGTGAGCGGTGGCGCGTGACAAGAGGAGCAGTCAGCGGGGGAGACGGCACCATTCCGCATCACGCCATCATGCACCACGGCGGCGAACGAGTGGGTGATGCTTGCTCTCTTCCTGGAGCGTACATGTGCTGCACACATGACTGCATTTCGTTCACTAGCTTGTGTAACCTCCGACTGCCTAGCACTGTTAGGTGCGAAGAGACGTACGACAGCCGTGCGCGGTGCGTTACAGGCTGCCCGCAGCCACGGAGGGAGGGCGCTCAGCTTGGCACGCGGCAGCAGCAACCACAGCCAAGCTCGACCACCGAAGCGCCCAGCCACGCAGCCGCCGCCACAGACCACCGCACCATCGCCACTGCTGCTGCTGCGTGGCACATGGCCTGCGCTGACGACCACCATAATGAGTGCACATCCTTCACCTGCACGAGGAACCAAGGGGGGGGGGGGGGACAGCAAGTTCGCAGTACGTGGAGGGACACGGGCAAGCAGGCAAGGCGGGGTGTCGGTCAGGGCCAGGGCATCCTCCGGTGCCCTATCGTACGCCCGTACCCGCCCAGCCCGTACAGCCTTGCCAGCACGCCACGGCATCATCGTGGCGGACGCTGACGCTGTGGGCATGGGACCCTGGCAGGTGCGTACGGCAATCCTACGGCGCGCATGAAGGCTGTGGCGCCAGGGAGGCGCACAGCAGTAGAAACACAGCCGCGGGCATGCGTGGACGCATCATGCATGTGCGCGACGGTCTGTGAGCCTCGGCCCGTGCATGGCGCAACGGGACACGCCCCAGGCCAGGGAGGCGCCTCAACGGCACACGCCCAGGCCGCCCCCCCCCCCACCCCCGCGCACCTGTTAGCCTTGGCGACGCGCTCAATCTCGTCCTTCTTCTTGATGGCGTAGCTGTTAGAGCTGCCCTTGGCGGCGTTGATCAGCTCGTCGGCCAGGCACTCCGCAATGGTCTTGATGTTGCGGAAGGCTGCCTCGCGGGCGCCGGTGGTCAGCAGGTAGATGGCCTGCGGTGGAGGGGGAGGGAGGAGGACAAAGGGAGGGAGGCGCACGCGGATGGATATCAAGAAGCACGCGGATGAATACATATGCGCAGAGGGGAAGGAGCAGCGCGGCGGCATGGAAATGCAGAGGGTCGGCTGCATTAGACAGACAGGGAGCCGTGTGTCGGGTGGACCCAGCACAGCCCGGTGTCGGCCTCAGCCTCGGCATCCGTATGCGCACGAGGCGAGGCGAGCTCTCGGCCCGACGCCACCGGTACGGTAGGTCCGAAGGCAGTGCGTGTGCCTGTCCCGGCACCGGGCTGGCTAGCTAGCCGTCTGCGCCCATCCGTGCGTCAGGACCAGCGCTCCAGGGACGGGTACAACAGGCAGCGCGCGCTGAGGGGCGTAAAAACAAATCATGTGCAAAAAACACCGCTCAAGACGACCTTTACTGCAGAACGCCGGCCGCGAGCGCACAATCGGCAGCGGCGCTTCGAGCCCGCACTCCCCATTGGGCACAACGGGCTCTTCCCCCCTTGACGCGGCTCCATTCACCGCCCGCCGCTCGCACCAAAAGGCCCATTGACAATCCCGTGCATCTGCTTTGCATGCGGTGCGGAAAGGCGACGCCAACTGCGAACACGTCACCCGCCCGTGTCGTGCCGTACAGGGAGGGGCCTGCCTGCCTGCCTGCCATGGCGGCATGCGTCCGCAGCGCAGTACCCCAAAAGCGACTCTGTTCGCGCTGAGCGCTTTAAAGCGATGCCTATGATCATCCAGCAAGGCCAACTGAAACACCGCAGCGATCGGCCATGCACAGGAGGCTGAACACTGGCACGCGCCGCCGCAGCAAGCCGCTCAGCATCCTTCCAGTAGTTGTGTCCCCGCGTGTGTGCGCTGTGGACTGAGCGCGCGCCATGTGCGCCCCCCCGCCCCGCTGTAGCACGCTGCTGCTGACGTGTACAGTATGCAAAAGGCCCACGCGAGCGCGCACGTCCCAGTCGGACGCTTCATTACTGGCGCTGCCGCCATCCATCCATCGTTTGCACCCGAGAGCGGCTACCCCCCCCCCCCCCTCCGACCAACACCATGATGCGCGTGCCGCCGAGGTGCTCAGTAGCCTGCGCTGCTGCCGCTCTCGCCACCGCCGCCGCTGCTGCTGCTGCTGCAGCTGCTGCGCCGAGGCCGTGGTCCAGGCAGGCGCCGTGCTGAGCCCGCCAGAACGGTCCGCCAGCCAGCCAGCCAGCCAGCCCGGCTGCCGGGGACTCACCCCGCGCCGCCGCCACCACCCCGCGCCGCCGCCACCACCCACCAAACCCCTGGTCCCGGGCCCAGGTACGCAGGGCCAATACGGTTCGCGCCGGCGCCCGCCCAGTGATCTTCACCGTAGTATGATACCTACGCAAACGCACAAGCGCCTGCCGTACGTACCTGGTTGACGCGGCGCAGCGGGGAGATATCCACGGCCTGGCGGCGGACCACACCGGCGGAGCCGATACGGGTGGCGTCCTCACGCGGGCCGCTGTGCGAGGCAGACCAATAACAGCACAACCGGCAGGGATAGGAGACCCAGCCAATGGCGCAAGCGCGGCTGGCGGCCGCGCGCTCAAGGCGGAACTAGTGCGCAGTGCTGGCTAGGTGAGCGCGTCAACACGTCGGTAGTCGATGGCAACACACGATTTTCGTACTGTCAGCTCGTTCTGTCGACACTCATCCCGGCTTCGTTTCTGCGCCACTTAGCGCACTCAGGTTGTGGAACACCATAGTTGATGCTGGATTGCGTATCACGCCCGTCACCGTTGTACGGCATACGAGTACGGCGGGACAACAGCGCCATACAGGATAGTGCCGAGTTTCTCATGCAATAAACTCAGCTTCATGCGTACGTTGGGGCTCGGCCAAGCCCCGTTTCTAGCGCATGGGGGTGTCTCCTCGCACGCAGGCACGCATGGGAGATGAGCACATCATGCACAAGCATGGCGGTGAAGCACTCCTAACAACATGCATGGTAACAACTTCACGCCAAAACGATGCTGGGCCGGGGCGCCGATGTAAAGGCATCCACCCACCTGTTGATGATGGCGTCGACGGCCACCTGGACGGGGTTCTGGTCCGTCAGCAGGTGGATGATGTCGAAGGAATGCTTGATGATGCGCACCTGCAGTGTATGTGGAGCGCGTTCTTGATACAGACAAAGCATGCGTGCGGGACCGCCGGCGGAGGCCGCAGGTGCCAACATCATCGTCTCGCCGTGCACCTACCGCCATCAGCTTCTTGCCATTGTTGCGGCCGTGCATCATCAGGGAGTTGCACAACCTGCATGCAGGCGCACGCGCGACGCGATCAGCGGCGCTGCCGGCGGGCTTGCATAACTGTGTTTGGTATGATGCTGGCGCAAAACAACAGCTGGTGTGGCAAGTTCTCCAACATGCTGCGCCGAGCAGTAGATGCTGCGGAACTGCGCCGCTGCAGCTCACACGCGCACAGCTCCTCATGCTACGCCCCGCTGCTGGGGGGGTGGCTTACGCAAGCTGCCGACGTGACGGGCAATGGGCCGTCCGCCAGGCCGAGCCATGCGGCTGGCACCAATCACCAGCAAAGCAACGCCAGTTTGTCCCACGCCAGCCTAGATGGTAGCTGTTCCCAGCGGCCTTTGCCCGTGCCGGCTGGTCTCTGCTGCCGAATCCTGACACCTGCCACTTTCGCCGCTGCACCGCTGCCGACGTGCACCTCCGCCAGGCTGCTTAATCGGTCCATAAGTCAGCCGGGGCTAAACCTGTGCATTTCAGAGGTGCAGCGCACCTCACCTCTCCACGATGGGGCATTGCGCCTTGCGGAAGCGCCGCTTCTGGTAGCGGCCGGCCGTGTGGGCGACATAGACCGGCTTCAGCTTAGCCGCAATGTAGTCCTCCAATGAGATGTCATTCACCTGCAGGTTGCCAACGGCGTCCCCATTGTCACGTACCGGATTGAAGGTGCTCCTCACTCCCGGCTAGCTCGATGGTGCGACCCCGCCGCACCTCAATCTCGTCGAACGACCACTTCCCGAAGAGCTTAATCTCAGGTGCAGCCGCCATGGTGACAGGCGTGTCAGAAAGGGGCCTGTGACCTGGGAAAGAGGGAGGTCTAGGAGCTGCCCTGACAGCTTTAGCCTCCTGCAACCCCGCTGTGCGGCAGTGGGCGGCGGGCATTGATTTAATTTATTTTTAATTGCTCGCTTAATGGCTGCCGTACCACGAATAGGGTTAACGCCGGGTTCAGGTCTTTTCCAGCTCCTTGCTCTTCGGGCGCCAAAGAAACGTAAGTGGCGATGTGTAGGATAGGAAAGAAGCCGCGTGCTGCGAGTGCTGCCGAAGGCGAGAGCCCGGTTGCGGCGCTGCTCAGTCAGGTCGCACCAGGTTTCAGAACAATGTTTTGCCAACACTTGCGGCAGGGCACACACTACTACTGACCTGGTCTGGACCTGGTAGTGGCGGCCCACCTCCGTGCGCAGGACGGTTGCCCCTTCTGACCTGACACTGACAGGTCACAGCGCGTACGTGGTAGAACATCAACCGTTGCTGAAACCACCCAGTGGAGGGTGATCCCCCGGCGCGGCCCTGCGCCACGCATGAAGCAGCGCGTTGCATTCAGCGGGCATCATTCGCGCCTTGGCTGCCGAATGGAGGAGGTGTCCCCCCCAACCCCTGCGCCGCGCGGCATCCGCCGCGGTACCCGTGGCCCCGCCTGCCGCCGCCGGCGCAGCGCGCGACGGCACCAGCAACCCGTCGAACCTCTTTGACCTGCTGTCGATTGAGGTCTGGGCAACGCACGTATTACCCCACGTTGGCAGTTTCGTGCAAGGTAAGCGGCGGGCTGCAACGGCGAAGCGCGTGTCCCACCGTATGTGCGCGTACCATGCGTACCATGCGCGCACGCATGAGGGCCACGGGCGCGTGGTTGCTTGCAAGAGCGCCACGTGCCTGGCGCCCGACGGCGCCCAGGGCCTGCGGAGCCTGCCTTCCCGTGGTGACCATCACATGCAGTTTTGCCTGATATCCGATTCATGATGCATTTTCAGCCTGCATGCTGCTGCCTACGACGTAGCGTGTAGGATCGGTCTCTGTCTGCGGCGCTGGCTGTGGGGCATGTGGTGCACACACCCGAACAGCTCCTCCTGAATACCCGAACTGTACTGCAGAAGCGTTGCGTAAGCTTGCTGCTCCGCTTGACGTGTGTCGATGCAGACCGCCATGCACGTGGTAGACGCGCTGGCCACGTCCGCGGTGCTGCTGCCTACGGAACCTGAAGCGTCGCCTCAAGCATCGCCTCAAGCATCGTCATTCTCATCACCGCTGCCGTCTGCCGCTGAGAAACCTCCGCCTTCGCTCGGCCTGCTGGCCCGGCTTCCGCGCCTGTCGAGTCTTCAGCTGGGCGACGTGGGCTGGCCCGTGGCAGCGCTGTGGCTGGAGGCGGCGCTGCTGTCGAACGGTGACAGGAACGACCGCGCCGCCAGCACCAGCAGTCAGCACCAGCTAGCGCCGCTGCTTCATATGATGCATTGCGAGGTGCTGTTTGCGTACAGCCCCGCATTGGTGCAATGGACTGCCCGTACAAGTAGGATGCCTGGTCAACGTTGGTACGGCACCAGGGTTAGGATGCTGTGCATCAGGAGTCGGCACACAACGTCTGTTCCCTTGCCCTGCCTTCCCCTCATAGCTTCCAGCATACGGCCTGGTCCGGAGAGCAGCGGCGTGTGCTGCGCTTGAGCTACGGCTTACTAATACAGACCAAACAGGCTGGCTTTGGGCCGTCCTGACCAGCGACCACAAACCCGCCGGGGCGAACCATGCGGACGGGGAACTCCAATCTGGAAACAAGCATAAAAGGCCTGCCCTGCGGCCGCAGCGTCACCTGTGTGCCAAGATGTCCGCCAGTTCGCCTGACGACAGGCCCGAGGTGAAATCCTAACTGTGCGTTTGCGTACCGTCTGCCTGGAGGGAGGCAGCGAATCAGCAAGTAAGTAGTATGGCTGACTGCCATCGCACGCCTCTCTGTGTAGGGCTCAACCATCAGCAAGACGTGGATGTTATTGAAGTATTTGACTGCTTTATAGCAGTCCCATACCTCGCGTCACATGTTAAGCGTAAGGGGAAAGGTGATTGGCACCCTGCTGGGCCTACCTACCTCGCCCCTGTGTCGAGGGTTGTTGTTCCAGCCTCTGTATACATGTCCAAGATACATGTCCAACTGTTGACAATGAAAAAATTGGGGTCCGCCTATGTACAACTCGATGAGGTATTGGGAGTCCAGCCATTTCACCTGTAATGGTGTACTTGGCTGTTACCCATGTGCCTGAATGTGCCTGAACACAAAGCCATCAACCCTATCCCGCACAGCTGGTCTACGTGCACGGCTTACATAACGCCGCCCTGCCGGAACCGTGAAACGCAGGCAACAGCATTGCCGTATCCAACCCATGGCGAAACGCCCGCCAACCCGCCCGCAAATCAGTAGTGCAGCGCGTGCGTGCGTGCATTAGCCAATGCTTCAATTGGGGCGCGCCTGCTGTTACAGGGACAAGTACTGCAGTGCGACGGTGCTCGAGCGACTGCTACAACGCATGCAGCGTGCAAGGGGTTGTACTTGTCCATCCTGCCCCGCGCGGACAGCCTCATTGCATCACCACGTGACATGACGGAGCAAGTCAGTTGCACGGTAAGCCCTGTAGAATGAGCCGTGTGAAGATGACTGTTTTGTTTAGTTTTGTTCTTTATGTCGTGCCATTCCACGGTGGCGTGCATTTCGCCGTCTTTCAGCGCAGCAGCCGTACGCGGTGTGCTTTCGCGTCCGTTCGGGCCCTGCTTGCGCAGAACGCTCACCGTGTCTTTCGCGTCCGTTCGGCCCTGCTTGCGCAGAACGCTCACCGTGTCTTTCGCGTCCGTTCGGGCCCTGCTTGCGCAGAACGCTCACCGTGTGTGTGTGTGTGTGTGTGTGTATGTGTGTGTGTGTGTGTGCACCTGCCTGGGTTTCGTTTTATAACCGTGTCGCTGTTGCGCTGGGTTGCGCACTGCATTTCGCCTGCCATTTGCTTAGTGGTGCCGTGCGGCATGGGAGTTTCGGCCACCACCTCTCCTACACACCCAGCCCCCACTCCTACATACCCAGCCCCCACTCCCACACACACCTCAGCGTCAGCCGCAGCTGCTCAGCCGCCAGCGTTTCACTTCCCCGTGTTCCAACTTCCCCTACATGGGCCTTATGACGTCGCCCCGCCCACCACTTCACCTCCCTCCACGGCCACCAACACACACGCGACGCACTGGCACAGGTATGCGCGGTCCACAGCATGCATTCCAGTATTCAGCTCAGCGTATCTTCTTTTTATTAAGTGTGCACCTGCCATCGAGTCATGACGTCGCGCCGCCAGAGTGGTGGACACCACCTTGTCGATTGCCTGTTTCTTGCACGCCTTGATGTTAGCGGTGTGCGTGTGTGAGCGTTGTTGATGTTTGGTGTGCTTTCCTCGCGCCGAAGCCGTGCGCTTCGCGTCCATCATGCCGCGTTGACTTCGTCGTGCTCTCCGCCTTGTCATTTGCCTGTCGCAGTGAAGCGTTTGAGGCGCTGGTTCTAGCCTGCACATCTGTTGTAAGCGTCGCTTTGCTTCAGCCCAGTTTCTTTGGTCCTGTGTGCGCAGCGCGCACTCGATTGGTTGTTAGGCAGTTGGCCGTGCTACTGCGACGACCGTTGACCGCGGATGATCTGGATCCTTCTGTTCTTTGTGTCGCGCCGCCGTTGATCTGTGAATCAGTGATACACCCTTGCACATTCCCTGCCGTTGGAGGTTTGATGGCGCGTGCCAGACACGCGTTCTGTTGTCACTTAGCAGCCGCGGCCTGGCGTAATCCTGTTTCGTGCTGATGCCTATTAAAGGCAGGCGCGCGCGACGCTGCACCCTTTTACTCACCGTTGATAGGGCCCTGGTGCGTGACTTGCGGTCACTTTCATCCGTTACGTATTTCATCCGTTACGTCGTCACTTGCTTTCGGTGCAGCCGGCTAGGATTGCCGTGCGGATTGCCGTGCGTGCTTTCGTTGCCCCTGGCGTGGATTGGATTTTGCCAGCGTGGTTTTGTCAGCTGGAGGTGCAGGCCTCAGCTCTTGAGTGCGTGGAGCGCAGTTCTCCCTCTCTTCTGTAACGTCGAGTTCAAGTTATCGCCACCGCCGGTCTCTACGCGGTTGTGCTTCTTCTGCTTCTTCGTCTGCCTTCGTCTTCGTTCGTCCTCATCTCCGCATTCAGTATGCGTTGCCGTAGCTTGACTGGCGCAGGGGGCCAAACGTGTCAACGCCTCAGCGGCGTCATTTAGATTGTTCAGCAAAACCAATTCACCAATTTGTGTTTTCCACATGGAGGGTTCGCGACCCTTCCTAACTCTCCAGAAATGAAAAAAGCGGAACTGTGCGGCTAGCCCTACCTGCGCTGCCACCAGAGGGGCATCACACCCGACACACCCAAACCGCTGCCACTGACATTACCACCGGCCGCCACCATCTCGCGTCACCGCCAGTTACAGCCAAGAACAGCAAGTCTACCTCAACAAACACCTCATACTTCTACCCAAGCGGGCTCTGCGTGTCGTTCGCACTGTGGCTGCTGCCCCGGCGCACACGCGGCTCCTGCGGACAGATCAAACACAGAGCAAGGCACTGCGTGCGCGGGTGCTTAATGCCAGTGCCCCTCCCTCAGCGCCGTGAGCGCGATCTTCCACAAGATCTGCGGCTGATCTTGCTCTAAGCACTGCTGCGCTGGCGATCAGGGAGGATCGGCGCCCCCAAAGTCGCGGCTGCTTGCGTTGCGGCTTCAACGTGGGACTGAAGCCGCGCTGCGCTCTATGCAACAACGGGATGGTGGGAAATGCGGGTGAGCACACGACTTGAGGTTCAGCAGTGCGGAAGAGGCACTCGGACAGCGGCGAGGCTCTCCCTGAAACGGCGGACAATACTTGGCGCGTAGGCTGAAGATAGGCTGGGACAGTGCGAGGCGGAGAGTTGACTAGATAGCTGCACTAACCAGGTGCATGCGGGGCTGGCTTGCGAGTTCACCCTCGTGACAGAGGCAGAAAGCGGCAGCTATCAAGCTTACACGATGGCGCGGCCTGTGTAGGCATCAATCCATGGATGTCCCGATGCGAAAACCATGGCTACAACGGAATGGTGCATAGAGCGCCCGCGCAGAGGCAGGTGGTTCACGCTCTACTTGTGCAAGTAATGGACAACGCTGGCACGCGAGTGGTGGTGCGCCGCGCAGTGCGTGTCCAGATCAGGAAAGCTACGGCAGGTCCAACCAACTAACCAGAAGTCAAAGGGGAGTCAACCAGTAGTCCAGTACGATGAAAGGCCCTCCACACGTGGCGTCAATCACAAGCCATGGTATGACAGCACAGCATCAGGCAACAGATACGTACAAATTGTATGTGCCTGCAGGTGAAGGCCATGGACAAGTGCACTGGCCGGTGGTGCAAGCAAGGAAGCTTAACAGGCCAAGGTGGACTCCTTCCCTGGCAGCGGCGGCGCGCCCGCTCCGCTTGCCACCCGCTGCCTCGCGTCTCACACGCCTGCTTGCGGACCCTGCCCGACTGCCAGCAACGACCCGTCAGCAAGCGTGTCCTATTTGTGCACCCAAGCGCCTACCTTCTGCACTGCTGCACTTGCTCCAGCTTTTGTCACGACGACACAGATCATGCCGGAAGCAGATCAAACCGGAAGCCGAGAGCCGACTGTTGGTTGATGATGATGGGTATGTGCGGCGCTGCCAGCGCCGCTTGGATGACCGCCTCCAGGCAGCCCTTGATGTCCTTGAAGCCCAGCTCGCACTCGAGCTCGGTGCCGTCGGGGTTGACCAGGATCAGGGAGCCTCCCGCCACGCACGCCGCCGCCGCATCCCCCGGGCGCCACCGATAGGGTTCAGCACCGGCCGCACCGAGGCGGTGCCGCCGATGAACTGCAGCCAGTCCGCCCCATCGTCGTCCTGCGTGCTGCTCCAGCCGGCCATGTCGATGCCGCTGAGCTTGAAGGCGCGGCAGTCGGTGGGGATGAGCTCGTGCAGCTCAGTGTTCCCGAGGGGCAAGAAGTCGAGCGGCGGGCGAGCCGTTGTACGACGACCCGTTCATGGGCTGCAGCAGCGCGCGCTCCGGCGGGCCTGTGCCGCCGCCGAGGGCGCAGTCGCGGACCACGCTGCGGCCGGCGCGGGGGTCGCGCGGGAGGGAGCTGTCGTGCACCAGGACGTACGGCCCCCCATTCTCGCACGCAAGGCCCTCCTTCGCCATATGGCCTTTTGGCGGCCGCGCTGGACTGCTCCACAGCCACCTGGTACGGCACGTGGATGATGATGACGGGCGGCTGCGCCTTCACGGGGTCGGGCTTTACCGCAGGCAGCCAGGTGTCTACGAGCACCTGGCAGAGGGCCGCCGCCGCCTCCAGGTCCGCCACTGCCGGCGCACCGCCCGCCTGAATCGCCATCAGCACCCTGCGCTGCGCCTCCAGCCCATCTGCGAGCACGGCCTGTGACGGCGGCCGCGTGATGATGGACGGAGTTGCCAGCGGCAGGGGCAGGCGCGTCGCCTGCAGCCACCGCTGGATTTCCTCCTCCAGCTCATCATTCAGATGGTTCTGGGTCGATGGCAGCTCAGCCCGGCTGCCGGAGGCGGCGCCGCTGCCGCCGCTGCCGCTGGAAGGGGCACCAGCGACGGGGCCAGTTGCAGGGGCTGGTGGTGGCGGCTGCGCCTGCGGCTGGTGCTGCTGCTGGATGTCTGGTTGGACGGCCGCACGGATGCCGCCGCCGCTGAGAGGGAAGGCTCCGGCTACTGGGCCAGCGGCCAGTTCCGGCAGCGGCTGCTCACGCGGCTGGCCGAGGCCTTGGCGCTGGTGTGCACCAGGCCCACGCGCCACGTGCGTGCCGACTGGGCGGGCGGCCAGGGCCAAGACCGCCTCGCCGGACGGGCCAGAGGGCTGGGACAGCAACGAAGTAGGTGAACTCTCGACACCCCCTGCACCGCCACCTGCATGGCCAGTGCAACCCGAGAGGCTCCGCTTGCGTGTCTGCATGTGTTGGCCACCTGCTTATGATCTTCCCAATCTTTTGGAGCCCGTGCAAAAGAAACCGCCCACCCGGAGAGAGACAGCTGCAAAGCCTGGCCACCACCTGCTTATGCCTGTGTGCTGTTCCTGTAGCAGGGTTGTGGCAGAAGCGTGACGAGAGAGCTGCGTAAGGGGAGGGGGGATGTATGCATGGATGACGACGAGTGGGCGCTGCTCGAGGACTATGGCATGCAGCAGTGCATAGCTAGAGTGCTGGCCAGGCCCGGGGGCGGCCGTCACGGTGCCTGGGCGCCCTGTTCTTCGCCCCTCAGCATCTGCCGACCCCCGACAACACCAAAAAGCGTTACAGAACACGAGCGCCGGGCTCAACACGGCAGGTCACAGGCTCCCAGTATAGGATAGCTCCAAATCCAAGCTACGAACGCAGGCTGGCCTGCTTTGAGCGTCCGGTGTGTCGCCGTGGCCCTTTCCGGCCAGAGAGCTTTGGCTTAATGCTGGCCGAGGGGCCCCAGGGAAGGGGCTTGAGCGCGCTCTATGCAGTACCAACTTGCATGCCTGAGTACTGTAAGACCTTGCCACACTTAAGAAGCCTAAAGCTCTTCGTTGGCGACGCCAACGGGGAAGGCCCGGTTGGGGCTTTGGAAACCAGGTCCGAAACCAGGTCCGAAACGCGGCAACCAGAGGAGAGAATAGTTCCTCCTCTGCTCAATAGCGTCGTCAAGTACGGCATACACAAATATGCCGTAGATGTTTCATACAGCGATCCGAATTGCGTCACCAGCGTGACCCGTTCTTCCGTTGTACGTTGCGTACTACCCCCCCAACACACACGGTGGCCACATTAAGTGGCCAGCGCCATCGGATGATGTGCAAGATATCGCAGCACAGCCTGTACGACCGCTGCTGCTCCCTCGGCCCAGTCTTCATTCAAGCTTCACTGCTGCTTCGCCTTGCTTGGGGCGGCGGCAGTACGACCCGGCGCAACGAGTCCCGAATCGCCGTCCGGAAGTGGTGCTGCACGGAAGGGAGAGGGACATGACCCGGGCCGGGCACACCAGGGCACCGGAAACGGTCAAAGGAATGGGCGCGGGGGGCGTGTGCGCACATCACACCGCCGCATGTGTGCCGGAGCCGTCGCCCATATCATCATCATATCATTATAGGCGCTGCGCCGCAGGCCACGCGGCCAAGCTGCTGCTGCTGCGTGAGGTGCATCAACTGCAATCAGGCAAAGACGTCGTCCACCGCCAGGCCTGACGCAGAATAGCGAAGTTTGCAACGGCAGGGAGTGAGCGCAGCCAAGGCCGTGGGCCCCGCAGGGCCTCGCCAACATGGCACACACATACAAAGGCGTGCAGCTCCTGCACCGTTTTGATGATGGGATAGGGGCCCATGCGGCTCCGCACATGTACACCGCCTCGTACCTTTTGCAGCAGAAAGGCGCTGACGTGGCCGCCAGGCACCATCCGCACCTCACTGCCCTCCCAGTAGCGGTGCAGCTGCTGCACGCTCTCCTGGCTGACGTACGCGTCGTCCCGCGCCGCTACGATGATAGCGGCGTCTGGGCGGAGCGGCCTGCCCAGGGACGGGGACGAGGACGAGGGCAGCACGACGCAGCAGCAGCAGCGTAGCAAACAACGCGCAGCATAGCAACACAGCAGCAGTGTACCATACATGCGTGCACGAGTGCACCGCATGCGTGGCGCTACTGCGGTACCGTTGCCCCGGCTCGTGCTTGCGCGCGGCCAGCAATTGTGCACTGCAACGCCCGTCTGGTGTGGTGTCGCCTGCCGCCGGCTAATCACTCCCCGCACAGCACCTGCAGTCCCTCCCCACCGCTTGACACGGTCCACACAACGCCTCTGCCTGCACACGCCTTGCCTTGCGCACCCGGCCACCTAGTGCTCCATCGTACTGCCGTCGCAGTAGTCCTGTCACACACCTGGGGTAACGCGTGATGTCGGTGTAGGTCTCCAGCACGCGCTTGAGCTTGACGACCGTTTCGGGGTGCTGCAGGCTGCGGTCGCCCTCGCGTAGTTGCTTCATCGCGATGCTGAGGCTGCCCAACAGGTGACGGCCAAGCGCCGCCGCGCCGGCCGCACCCGCCGCTGGCCCCGAGCTGGCGTCAGCCGCCGGCGACGCGGACGGTGGCTGCGGCCGCGCCGACGCGCTCGTCGCGACGTCGTTGCTGCCGGCGGCGATGGCCGCGCCGACGGCAGCTGTCGCGCTGGTGGCTGTAGCGCCTGTGGCGGCCGTTGCGTGGGCGGTCGTCGCATGCACGGCAACGGCTACAGTAGCCGAGCTCGGGCCCGCAGCGGCAGCACCGCTGGCGTCAGCCGCCGCCAGCGGTGCCGGCGGCGCAGCAGGTGTTGCAACAGGTGCGGCGGTGGCGGCGGCGGCGGCTAAGCCGCTGGCGGGCGGCATATCTGAGCCATGCGGCGGCGGACGCGGGCGGTGCGCGGCAGGCCCATACGTGTGCTGCGTGTTGGGCATCGTGCTGTCCGCTCGCTGATGCGGGCCGTGGCCTCGCGTCGTGGCTTCCCCGTGGTGGCTGTGGTGGTGCTGATAGCCGGCTGTACCCGATGCGGCCGGTGTGTGCGCGTAGGCCGGCGCCACCCCTAGCGTGGCGGTGCTTGACCTCCAGCCGATGCTGTCATGTCCCACCGCTGCTGCATGCCCCCCGCCGTCCGTACCGCCTCCATGCTCCTCGTGGCGGTGCCGACGCCCTGCTTCTGCGCCTGCCGCCGCCTCACTCCGCTGCGCGCGGCCGGCGGAGCCCGCCCCCTCTGCGGGCTGCAACGGGCGCGGCGCCGATTCTTGCCCCGCTGCGCGCGCCAATACGTCGTACATGTCCATGGAGCTGACGTGGCCCTGGGTTACGGGGCTCACCCAGTTGAGTCCGTCGCTATTGCCGCGGGTCGAAGGCCACGCTGCCGCCACGCAGCCCGTCGTGGCCTGCTCCTGCTGCAGGCTACCAGCAGCGGGAGCACTGCCGAAGGCGTTCCGCTCGCTATCGCCCAGGGGGCGGGCCAAGGATGGAGCGGCAGTCGAGGTGCTGCTGGTGGCGCCACCTGGGGTCTGCTCCTGCTCTCTTGCTGCAGGGGCCCCTGTTGTACGTATGGGCGCCGTGATGGCCTGCTGCGCCGCAAGATCCAGGTCCGTGAGGGCATACGTGGCCGCGCGCATGATGAACTGCGCCCGGCCCGCCGTTTGGATGAGCTGCGCGCCAGACGGCAGGGCAGGGAGGGCGTGGCGAGAATGGACTGACGCCGATGCCGGTCCTGCACCGCTGGCAGTCGGCACGGCTGGCTAGGGACGTGTTCTGTGTTGCGTGTGTGGTACAGCGACTTGCAGCTCCACCTGGACTACATGTTACTGCATTGATAAGGAAGCTGTCAGGGCGCCCCACACGGCGCTTTTGGAGTGGGATAAGCAGCATGGCCGCAGCTACTTGCGACCGGCGCGCTTGCAGAGTGATGTGCTGTGGACGCGCCCTTCTTTCGCCCAGCGTCCCAACAGCCCCGACAGGCCCGCGCTGCCTCCGCCACCTGCCTGTGTGATGTCCTGGTTGTTTTCGTCAACGTCCTGGAGCAGCGGCTCCCACGCCATGGCAGCCTGCGGTGCAGGGGGCGCGCGAATGAAGCATGTAGCGTATGATCCTACCGGACCGCTCGCACGGTCGTATGGTAGCGTAACGGAGGAAGTGGACGGGCTTGTTGTATTTGGCGTGCGCGTGGTGTGCCCGCCGTCAACCGTGCAGTCAGTTGGTCCGCCCGCCGCTAAACATTCATCGCGTCCGTAGAGTGGCGGCCTATGCACCATGTATAGGCGGGCGCCATCCGCATCGCAGTCGCGCTGAAAGCCACAGCCCCGTTCGCGCGTCAAGGCCTGGCAAGCAGCGAATCCAACCCCCTGCCTGGCTCAATCCAACGACAAACCGGGCTCTGCCGTTTCAGCTCCCACCCGCATTGCGCCGTCACAGTAGGCCACGGCGGCAGACCGCGGCGCCAGCAGCGGCGTGATGGCCACGTCGCCCTGGAACAAGCCCGCCGTCATACAAGCGTGGACGCCCCCCATGGAGAGGCCGCACATGCCTGCAGGCAGGCAGGCAGGCAGGCGAGCAGCCGCAACAGGCGAAAGGCAGGAGGGTGGGCCGGTACGACCTACGCACGGGCGTACGGCACGATGCAGCGGCGTGAACGGGAGGCAGCACCCGCATAGCAGCGGTGGCGCCTGGTCGGTCAGGAAGCGCTGACGCAACAAGCTTTGCGAAGGTCAAGGCAAGCAGCCAGGTGGCAAGCGGAGCGGCTGAATGTGCTTCAAGGCGCGCTGCGCCCTGTGCCTGCACCCCAAAAAAGGAATGCCCGGAACACGTACAGCCCTGCGTGGTGAGGCACACAGTGGCAGCGCACTAAAGCGTAGTTTGCCGATGGAGCGTGCGCCATATGCGGTGCAGCGCGGCCCAGCCCAGCCCAGCCCAGCCCTGCCCTGCGCAACTCTCCTCTCCTCTCTCTTACCCAGCGGCCCAGCCCAGCCCTGCCCAGCGCAGCTCTGCTCTCCTCTCTCTTACCCAGCGGCCCGTAGCCCTCGTGGCGCAGCCAGTGCAGCAGGTGTATGGACTCGCAGATGGTGGCCCAGCCCAGCGTCAGCAGGTCGCTGACGCGGTGCAGCTTGCAGCTGCGCTGCCCCTCCGGCTTGCGTGCGCCGTAATAGGGGCTCTCAAGCACCAGCGAGCAGATGTTCTGCGGGCAGGCCAGGCCAGGCCAGGCGGTCGGGTACAGACAAGGGAAGGGCGGCGCGGCTCAGCGGCGATTTGCAAGGGGTGCGCGGCAGCGCGGCACAAAAGCGGAGCAATCAAAACAGCGGGCGGCCTAGCTGCGTAAAGAGAGCGAGGCGCTTGGGTACGTTGCGATGCTGCGTGCGGCGCCACTAAAAGCCCAGGACGTCTGTCCGTACGCCGCGGGCGGCTAGGTAGCGCCGCGCGCCCCCTATGTCGGCGACACGCATTGCGGATGAAAAGCCCGGGCATGGCGCGTATATCGTCTGACAAGGTGCGCCCATGGTGGCCTGCCACAGCGCAGCAGCACGACTACATGCCGATGCAGGACGACCAAGCTACGAATGAGTCATGTATTCCCTCTTTCGACCCACATCGGTCAGCAGCGGGAAGCCCAGCTGCAGGCGCCGCGAGAAGGTCTGGTCGCCTGTAGCTGCCAAGTGGACGACACAGGCGGGCGCGTTGCCCGCGGCCCCCCTGACGGCGCGCCCGGAGCCCTGTAGCACGTCCGCAGCCACGCCTGCTGCTGCTCCTGCGGACGAGGCAGCAGGGGATTGCTGCGTGCTCCAGGGGCTGTCTTGTGAAGTCGTCGGCGGCGCGAACGGCTCCAGCCTTGCCGGGACCAGCAGCTGGACACGGCCGGAGCGGCTTTCGGGAGGGAGGGCGTTGTACACACGCTCCAGGCAAGGCGTCCTGCATTGGGGCCCGGCGTGGGGAAGGACTGGCCGCTGTTCTGGCTTTGGAGCACTCCTGCGAGACTTAGCTATCGATGCATGCATGCATGCATGCCGGTTCAGGCGCATCCACACGGGCATTGTGTACGTGCGCTAGTACTGCGTTGAATGGCAATGAACGCAATGCTTGGATGCGCTATGCATGCATGCAGCCTGCACGCACGTTTCGTTGGGACCGCCATAGGACCACGCACAGCAGCTGCCGTCGCACACACCTGAACCGCCCCTCATAGAGCGAGTACTCCACTCCTTCTCTTTTGCTCCTTTCAACTTGCCGCCACTCTATCTGCAGCGCATCGGGGGCGGTGGCTAGTGGCGTGGAGCGCACGTCGTGAGCCCATCGGTGCGATGGGGCCACACGCCAACTGCAACGCACCTTCATGACGGCGGGTCGAGCTTCCAATAAGTGCCTTACATCCTCCTCGTAATTGACCACGCCCAGATTGCCCCTGCAGCCCATTATCGTCAGTCAAGTTGCCAGTCGATGGTGGACACCGCAGTGTGGCACCCGCACCACCCCTCCTCCCGCCGGGACGCCTACCATCCGCCAGGAAAGAAGGGCCCGTTCATAGAGCCCAGCCGGCTGTACAGATGGTCCAAAGGACCACCGGTCACACCGGAGAGGACAGCTGCCATATTCGACAGGTCAAACCCACGCAGCGTACTACTCACGGTGCCGGTGGCAACCGAGCGGAAGAGCGAGTCGACGTATCGGTGCGCCATGGGCGGCTTGCAACTGCTAAGGCACGGCTCCTGATTTTAGCACGTCACGTTGGACCTGGGCGCCAACCAGTGGCGCCCGTGGTGAGCGCGGGGTTATTGACCGCTCGGGTAATACCGGGGGTAGAAAGAGGAGGAAGTTACAGTGTTATAGGCACCGCCAGCGCGTATGCCTACTGCGAAGAGCACCGCGGCAGAATGCTGTACGAGCGAGACGGGAATACGGGATCGCCAGTGCTAGAAAGAGAAGATTCCTGAACCGATGACTAGTCCGCAGCCGTACACATGTCGTATGAGGCTCGCGCCGGCGGCGCGGCGCGACGAGATACTGGCCAATACATAAAGAAAACGTCCTGGTCACATGGCGGTGAGCGGGCACGCAGAGCGTCAGGTCACATGCAGTCAAGGTCACGCGCGAACAGAAGGTCCTCTGGCTGTAGCGACAGCGCACGTCACACACAACACAAAACGTACGTCGAAACGAGCACCGAAAAACGTAAAGCGCATAAACACGGGACCAAAGTAAGCGGGCCGTGGGCCTCGAGGCCGTCATTATTCGATAGCCTGCGCTATCAGCGGATCTTCTGCAGCTCGCGCGCCTCCTGGCAAATGGCGCAGGCGTAGCAGCAGCACGTCTTGCAGCAGTCGTTCTCGGGCTGGGTAATGCCGTACTTGCGCTTGATGGCGCGGCGCGTCGGCATGTGGACCAGGCAGCAACACCCTGTTAACAAACGGCACAGAGCAGACAGGGAGGGAAAGGTCAAGGCGTCAGCGCCGCGAAGCAAGGTACTATAATGTACGGCAGTATGCTGCGAGGAGACTTGGGGGGCGCACTGCATGTGCAGAGGGTGCGTCATGTGCGCGCGTCAGCGCGCGATCGGCGCAGCACACTGCAAGCGGGCGGCGACACGGTTGATCAGGGGGTGGCGGCGGCGGACATGGCCCCCGCTTGACCGCGCCAGTGCACGGCATGCAACCATACCAGGAAAGAACCATGCGGAGGTCCTGGCCGGCCGACCCCCACCAATAGGCAGGTGATGAAGTGTGCGCATGGAGCCCTGGGGCCCGCACACCACAGAAGATTCACCCCGCTCACCAATGCCGGAGATGCAGCAGTACAGCAGGGCGGCGCCGGCGCAGTTGCCCGCGCAGCAGGCCTCGCCGTCCGTGGCCGGGTCCAGCTTGCCGACGTTTATGCCATACTGCACACGGTAATGCGGGGCAGGTGTGCGCTTGTCAACGAGTTAGCGGAAAACCTTGCTGTGTAGCAGTCAACGCCGAGCTGCTCCGGCGGTGCCCACTACACCCTGCAGCTCGTGCAGATTAGACTGCACGAGCAGTGTTTACTTGTGCAACACAAGCATATGCATAGGTAGCTTGGCTGCTGCAGGAGTCAGGAAGTGGCCCCGGACCCAAGGGCTGCATGCACCACGTCCACGCTACCAGGCAGTCAACACCCGCTGTCCGCAGCTCGGAAGTGCGGTGCAACTCGGTTTGCATGCTCTCAGAGCTATTGCTGCAGCGGCTGCCGCACGTCCGCGCTGTGCTGTGCTTCTCTTGACGGTTCGAGTTCCGGTCTGCTTCAAGCTTCGTTGGCACTTCGAGCCCCCGTCGACCTAACCCCGGGTCCTGAAGCCCGCAGAGCCCACCCAGTACTTGCCTGGACGCAAGGGACCAGATACGTTATGACTGCGAGCAGCAAAACAGGGCAGGGCGGGGCGGAGGTGTAGGATTTATCCTTTGCGGTTGACGTCAACCCCGCGGGGACCGGCGGGGAAAAAGGACGACGACGCGGACTGCGGCGTGTGCGCACGGCGAGCGGCGCGCCTGCTGGCACACGAGCACTTACTGCAGCTGAGGCAGTCCTCGAAGCAGCCGCACAGGCCGGAGCTCCACTGACCATTGGCCGACATTGTCAAAGCTTTGACGTCGACTCGACTTAGGTAGGCAAGCAGGTTGGGGGAGAACGTCAATGGGGGTGGTGGGCATGTGCATGAGAGCTGAGAGTGTCGGACGTAGTGACCTATGGCGGGCGTTTTTGTATCTGGGAGGCTCGGGCCGGCGTCGCTGGGCCGCGGAACATGTTCATGACGCTCGTACACGCATTTGGCGGGAATTGGGGCCGCCAAATCTTAGAGGGCGTCGTCGTGCTAGCGACCAGCGACCATCGACCATCGAGGTCGGCGTCCGGGATAAGATGCGCACTGCAGAACGTCCCGCGTACGCCCAGGATAAGATGCGCACTGCAGAACGTCCGTCCCGCGTACGCCCGTACGTTGACAAACACTGAGATACCACCGAGACGGCACTCGAGCAGAACTAAAGGCCGGCTGCTGACGCACCAGAAAAGGCTCGTAACGGCGCATGCGTGAAGCAAAGAAGGCAAGCACCTGAGCCGGCACGGGCCACGGGCACTCGGAGGCGCTGCGGTGGCGGAACACCCAGTGGCCCAGCGGCACTAAGCACAAACGGAACTGTGCGGCACTCCAAGCAGGCAGATGTGAGACGGCGCTCACTACTACAGGACGATACAACTGGCAAGTCGCTAGGCGCCGAGGCAAAGGCACATACATGCAAGCGCGCCACGGCGCGCGACGAGGACACGGTGTCTCTGACAGGAATGTACGACATCAGCCGCTTGATGCAGATGCAAGGGCACAAGCATCCAAACGATAGAGGCAAAGCCAGTAGCGCAGATGTTGACCAAGGCTACAGCCGCACGACGGCATGCACGACGAACTCTCACGCAAAACCACGCGACAAGCCAGCTTGCGGGCTCGTGCAGCATGAGTGCACCTAGAAGCGCTGCATCGCCAGTCCTGGCTGCGCGAGGGCGAGCTGAATCGTATTGCGCTCCCGCGTGCGGCTGCCGCCGCCACTCCAGTGCTGCGCGAAAATGTGCAGGCTCGAGGCGGCCACATGCGCGAGCAGTCAGGTTGTGCACGCGCAAGAGTTGCACCACTGACTGAACCGGTGCAGGCTGGTTGGGCGTCACCTCGCCGTGCATGGCTCATGCCGCATGCCAAGGTGTGCTTACCATCCATCCGATGCCATAGATGATGCCGCGTGATGGACGCTAATGGACCGGTGGAGCCTGGCACCGGCCGGCTGTAAGTGCATCCCGCCAGCCGGATTTGCACGCACGACCGCGGGAAGAGTAATCAGCCTGCCGAACCCACACACGTTGAAGGGTCAGGAGCATGCAGGAACATGCCTATGTTATCCCCTCATCCCTGGGGACGAATGCATGTACGAATGTGCAGTTCATCCCTGTTTGTACGGGGGTTCAGAACCAACCTTCGTTGCGTTTCGGCATTATTGGCGGCCATTTGGTTGTAACTTGTTTCATTGCAGCGCATTTAGGATATGATGTGCGTGTGTGCACCGCCTGTCACCACGCAACCCAACGCTCAGCAGCAGCTCGCCACCACATGTCCGCCGTAGTTTCGCCTTCGCTTGCACATGGGACGAATGCAGGTACTACATGCGGTGCAGTACGCCGGCGGCGCCCAACCCGCAGCAGCCTTGCGGCCTTAGTTCGCGCGCTCAGGCAGGACGGACGCGCATGTGGCAGCGCCTTCTGTGCCGCCAGGTGCCGCGATTTGCCAATCCCTTAACATGAAGGCGGCACGCTTATGCACTATGGCCAACAAGGTGCACGCCCGGCGGTGTCATAACAACAGCCAGCCGCCTCGCTCACAGGCTGCTGCACACTTGACCTCCGACTGCGCACTTTACCTCAGCCCTCCCCCTCGCCCTGCCCTGGCTCGCCCTTCGGGCGGTAAGGTGTGTGTGTGTGGGGGGGGGGGGACTGCGCGCGCGTGCGCATCAACAGCCAATGCAAATCAGTGGGCCGCCTGTGGATATGACCACTGTCCGAGCTGAAGCAGCCATCAGGGCAGCGCCGTAGTGCCTCCCAAAGCGGTAGGCACGGCCAGGGCAGGGCGCAGCGCTATTCGCATATCGAAACTCCGGCGACGCGCAATTCTACGGGAACACCCTGAACCGACTGTGAGCGTCTGCAATGAGCTGCAAAGAGGAACGGGTTGCTTTTCGTGCTGCGCCGGCTTGGATAACGTGCATACACAACAGAGTTGAGGCCGCATTACAGCACATGTGATGGTTTGATGGTTTGATGTGACCATCCGCTGAGCAACCATCTTTACCAAGGCATTACCCAGGAGCATCATAGAAGGTTACCAAGGCATTACCCAGGAGCATCATAGAAGGTCAGCGTATATACATGTATGAAGCAGCGTATGCACAAAACCGCGGAGCCCCATATCGCTCAGTACCTGCAAACCGAGTACATGCAGAGCATGCAACCGCTGGCCGCGGCCGCACAAACATCCAGCACGGTGCGCAAAGCGTATGCCATACAACGAGTATCCAGTGAAGGTACGCATGTCAGCAGCACGATACGTTAAATCCATATGCAGTGCCGCGCAAGGCAGAAGCAACCGCACAGCGCAAGGGCATCATCCATCGCGCAGCTTTCAGGTAGGCAGCCCACCTGCCTAAAACGTTCACACTTCACAGAGAGTCTACAGAGAGGTGTGAGGGGTGAGCACGACGAGGTACCGCCCCAGTCCCGGTCATGCTGCACGTCCTGCGCGAAAAGGCCAACGCGCCCCCGATGGCGCACTCAAGAAAAGAGCAGAAGGATGCATGGATGGTCGCGCGCTGAACAGCTTGCCCGCACAGTGTGCCGCACGGGAGGCCCTGGGTGCACGCGATGTGTTGCGGCCACGGCTGGCGGCAGTGGCGGAAGCGGCTGCACATGCGGACGGTTGCGTGCCCATTGCTCGCCCATACAGTATCTACTTCTGCAGCTGGCGCGCCTCCTGGCATATGGCGCACGGGCAGCAGAACGTGGTGATGCAGCACTCGTTCTCCTGCACGGTGATGCCGTACTTGCGCTTGATGGCACGGCGCAGCGGCATGTGCACCAAGCAGCAGCAGCTGCAGGCACACGGGGCAAGGGCGACGGGGCCCGAGGGTGGCGGGCGAGGGTGGCCGTAAGAGAGAGAGCGCAGATGTCAGAGCGACGCGTTGGGACGAAAATGGAGCACAAGGTGTCACAAGAGCGGCTGGTTCTATGGCTGGTTCCAGCTGTACGTGATTGATACATTGGGCAGAAGCAAGGCAGAACGACTTGACGTGAAACCTGAGGTTACTGGAATCCCTCTTACGCTCATGCAAGCGTGACGCCGCCGCCGCCGGCGATGCATCTGAATTGTAGACCCCATGCATGCAGCCCTCGCGATTGATGCACATAGCAGGGCAACAGGTGGACGCGTTCACCACCCCACATGCATGCGTGCGCCCACATCCAGCTCGGCGCCGACGACATGCGTACGCATGCATGTGGGGGTATGCATGCACGTGCGCTTACCTGATGCCCGCCACGCAGTAGTAAAGCAGGGCGGCGCCGGCGCAGCTGCCAGCACAGCACACTTCCGGGTACTCTGCCGGGGACAGCTTCTCGGCGTTCATACCAAACTGCGGGCAACCACACCAGCAACACAGTGTTGTTGTTGTTGTTCATTCAACAGCAGAATAGAACTCAAGGGGACAGGGGCATCAAACGGTTCGCGACGTTGACACGCTGAAGTCAACAAAAGACAGTGGTGCGTCAAGGGCATGCCGTGGTGACTGGCTGGGTTTGTGATACACGGTTTCAGCCTTGCTGCGCGGACGCGGCCTTGGACCCCAGACTGCACCATGACCGGCACACAGGCGGCACCGAGTGAGTAATATCGAGGATACGTTTAGGGATAAAAACAACGCGAATGCGCTGCGACGTGCCGAGAGAAGCTGAAGCCGTTAGCCGCCTAGACAGACAGCGGTACCCTTCGCTCCCCTACCACCCCGCTCCCTTGGGCTCCCTTTCGGTACACTTATCGGAACGGTTCCTCTGCGCTGGCAGCGCAGCCACACCCCGCGCACCACTACCACTACACCCAGCCGTCGTGCGCACGTACCGTGATGCATGGGCAGCAATAGGTGAGCACTGCACGCAAAGGGCAGCGGGACGAAAGGGGGCTAGAGGTCAGCACGCACCCGTCGACTCGCTACCGTTTCTGCACAACGCCGTTCCGTGCTTGGTCGGGCCGGGAAGCAGCTCTGAAAACAGCACACCCAAGGACCCCGGCTTACAGCAGACGAAGCAGTCATCGAAGCAGTTGCACAAGCCAGAGGACCACTGTGCCATTTTCGCGTGACAGTGGGTTGAGTGCCGGCACGAATGGGGTGGTGGGGCGAGTGTACAGTGGAAGGCAGCGAGTGTGGGTGTGACGCGCAAAGCTTGTAGGGCAAGCTCGTTGTGTGCCCGCCCAATTTAAGTTTGTTTTTGCCAGCTACCAGCCGGACCGGCCGACGCAAATCTTGTTCGACACACGTGCCGCGGGCACCTAGAGGTGTAGCGAGTACGGACGACGAACCTGGACACTAACCGCTCTGACTAGGAAAGGACACACCCGAAAAGATAAGAAAAGATTCAATTGAATATCTAGATACATGCCCAACGCCTGGCTGTGAAACGGTGTTGTTGTTGTTGTTGTTGTTGTTGTTGTGTTGTTGTTGTTGTTGTTGTTGTTGTTGTTGCCTTCCCTTAACAAGCGCGGCGCGCGCGCGGCGCGGGGCCATCCCTCAGGCGAATCTTAACTGAGTTGTGCTCTAGTAGACTAGGCCCTGGCCTGGCCTGCGTCTTGCGGTGTGGTCTATGAACATAGGGTTCGCCACCGCCCTGAGCATCTGACACCCCACCCCCCCGCCCTCTAAAGGCGGTTCCAAGGCCAGCCACCTGTCACACAATGTCTGTGTGCTAAGTATAGGCCTCAAAGCTGACGCGCGGTGCGTGCAGTTGTGCCGTGGGTCGGTTCCCTTCCATGCTTTTGAAGGTCGGCGTCATCCTTTGTGGGAGCAAATGTCCCCGTGAACTGCACAGCACTGCTGACAACAAGCGGTGGCTTGTGAAGGACCTAACTGCAGAGGGGGTTTAAACCTTCGTGAGACGCACGCGATGCGCTCTTGCTCTGGAGGCGAGGCGCGCAGCACTTCAGGGAAGGGCCGTTCGTTACAGGGGTACAGGGGTACTACTACAGCCGGGGGCAACAGCCCTGCTGCAGCCATGGAACGCTGTGCCAATAACGCTGCCCTGCGTCCTTCACAAACCACCGTCCATCTGGGTTCCGGGTGACAATTGGAGGACACAACTGGGGGTCAATTGGGGGTTACAACTGGAGTAGGGCCGCCCCCGGGAGGTTCGGGGGGCATTTGGGTTCTTAAGAATCAGGCCACGGCACCGGTCAACTTACAGCCCAAACCGCAACATTGCACCTCGACACGCTCGAGAGACATTTCCAAGCAAGCAGGGCCCCGCAAGCTGCCCGCCGCATGCTGCGCCCGACGCGTGCAAGGCCACTGGCGCTTCACACTTTGCAGCTTACTGATATTAGTGATATTACGCGAAAAAACCTCAGTTGTCGCGGCGCCTCTCGACGGCCAAAACGGAGAACTCAACTCTTACTGGGGTCCTTAAATACTTACCCTACTGCTTTATGTTGCACCCCCGGTGTGTGGCTTCGCGTCTGTGCCGTGTTGGCTGTCGGCACATCACTTCAAAAGATTGTGAACACGCCGAGCAGCGCCTGTAGGCCATCGACGCGAGCTGGGACGTTCATACCAAACGACTCTTTCACCAGCCCAAACTGCAACGGCAGCAGCGTGGGATCAAGTGGTTGATCTGGCCTACGTTCATGGAGTTTTGTACGGGTTCGGGACAGCCATTGGCGCCTGTTGGCACAAACCTGCCCGCACATGGCTGTACGTACGTAGCAGCCCACACACGAGTGCGCACGAACTCTCGTGCACGCCTGCGGCCTCTGCGTGGCCGCAGGCGGGTGCGGGTGCGGGCGCCACAACAGTCAGCCTTGAACCCAACGCCAACTTATTACATGCGCAATATCCCACTGCTTGCGCTGCGCCGCGTGGCCGCCACAGGCGCAGCGGCGGCCGCGGCGGTGCTGCACCGCTGGCTGCGCTGACCAGTTAAGCGGTGAAGCTTGGCAAAGCATCGGCCCCGGCACAGGTGCGCGCGCTCAACTGCCGTTGACCGACTGGTTGAGGTGCCTAATGTACCTAACCCTCCTGCCGCTGAATGTCTTCACCGGCCCCCTGGCACACCTGCGCCCTAGCTGCATCACGGCGGGCAGCACACCCTCAACGCACGGCAGAAGGCAGAATCCGCCGGGCAAGGCGTGTGCAAATGGCGGCACCGCCCAGTGCATGTGGCTTGTTCAACAAGCCGCACACCCTCCACTTCTTCATTGTTTAGGCGGATCTGGGGTAGGTTTTTTTCTGGCACCAGTTGGCGCTACGGCGCTACGCTGTTTCTTCGCGCCGAACGTGCCATGCGCTACACAGTCGTGAAAAGCCCGGCAGAACAAAACAAAACGTAACCCCCTGCGCACAGCGCATGTTGAGACCCATCTGCACGCATGTACGGGAGGCCCCCGATGGCCCGGCACCAGCGTTGAGGCGCGGTGATGACACGCACTTTCCGCGGCGCTGGTTACCCGTACGTAGTGGCGCTGCGCAACCTGACTGACGATGGTACCTGATGAGGCAAGCAGTTTGACTGGCGGCGGGTGCCGGTGGTGTGGCACAACAGAACGGAAGGCTTCTATCTGTAGCGCCTGTTGCTCCTGTAGCACCCCCAAAACACACACGCTGGAGCGTGCCGGCATGCAAACGGCGCCGGCGCATTTGGTGCTGTCGTGCGTGTTTGCGTTACGCGTGCGTTTGCGTGACGTACCGTAGGATTCATAGTTACGGCAATCCTATGAGCAGTGTCGTTAAAAAGCCTATCCTTATTGAGCCGCAGCCGGAGGAGCCCGAGCGGGTGGTGGCCGACGTCGTCAAATATGGGTATCCAACCGAGTGCGGGCTAATCAGGTGTTGCGTGACGTTTCAGCATTTGGCGCCACTTGTAGCGGTCGTACGCTTGGTTTCGGTGCAGCACAGCGCTGACTGACTTGCGTCACGGCAGGTCACGGTTGGTTGGTGCTTTTTGCCGTTGGCTCACCTGTGAGCCCTTTGCCTCGTGTTGCTGTTTGAGGCTTTGGCATGGCAGTATAGCGCGTGGGCTCGAGCGCCTGCGGCGCCTTGCGACTCTCCACTGATATTGTTGTTATCAGTGCGCGCCGGCCGCGATAGCCTGCAAAGCGGGTATGGTCTGCTGAATTCGCTGCTTTCGGCCGACGCCTGCCACGACGGTGCGTTCAGCCACTTGCTTTGGATTCACGCAGGATGCCCCTGCCTCTGCCTGCCCGGTGTTATCGTTGCTTGCCAAGAGTTGCGGATTCATAATCTTGTAACGCTGAGCGCCGGGTGGCGCGCCTGCAGGCCTCTTGTGCATGGGCAGCGAGCCCCTCCCGATGCGCCATGAGCTCTATCCGTTCAGCCGTTAAGGTCAAGTCACGCAGCCACGCAGCCGTGCATAACATAACAGTGCAGCCTGCGGCAGGCGACGGTACGTGATGTGATGTGATGTGAGGGGCATCCCGCCGGCGGCGCATCCAGTCGTGACCCATGATGGTAAGGAAGTCAGCACCTGGTGGGTCGTTTGGTGGCGGGCTCCAAAGGGTGCTAATGGTTCGTGTGATTGTGATGCATTGGGCTGTACCAATGACTCTGATCTGGTCTGATCAGACGTAAGCCATGTGGCTGCCATCCACGGCGGGCTCTGCCCCCCCTCACCTGTCAGCCCCCAACGACAGGAGTCCATGCACCACCACCACTCACTCAGCCACCACCCTTCACGCATTGTGTCGCCCCCCCCCCCCCCAACTGGGGGTGCCGGGATGAGGGTTTGCGTGCTGACGACGGTGAACGCAGGCACTACATGCAGGCATTGCAACCATGGAGTGGTCGGCGGCTGGTCGGTTGACGCCGCCATGCACCTGCACATGCGCACACATACGACCGTGGCCGTCGCCATGACCGAACGGCGCAGCTACTTGTTTGTGCAGCGGTGGCAAATGTCCGGTGTGCGACCGCACGTTTGCAACCGTACGTTCGTTCGCACTGGTGCATCATGCATGACGGCCGACCTTGCCTACTATGTTAGCGGCGTGCGCCATTTCTCAGCGCACTGCGCGCTGTCGGTGTTGACGGCTTACTTGCACAGCGTTGCCCATCATCAGAGCCAACCGCCGGCAGCGCATGAGGAAGGGCAGCAGCATCCGCAATGCCGAGAGTGCCACCACGTGATCACCGTGTACCACGCTTGGGGCTTTTTTCAGTTCGACCGCATTGCGGCCAGCCACGGCGACGAAGGCGCGGGTCCCATGTCGATGGGATGAGCTACGGCTACGTGGGTGGCTCCGTCGCGTCACATATTCCGGATTCCGGGCAAGCGCACAGAAGGCCCGACGGCGTGGGCGGGATGGCGCATTGAGCGCCCTCGGGTGCTCAGTCACTGCGCTCGCTTCGAACCGCCCTCGGTTCGCCACCTTGTGTCAACCCCAATGTGGGCCACGGGCCTTATGCCGCCTCTGGATGCGGGAGTCGCAGCGCAAAACCTATGCTCACGTGCACTCGTGAAGGCTGCCGGTCCCTGGGACAGCGGGCGCCGTGTGAGCGCTGTCCCCGCGGTTCCCTGAAGCCACTTCAGCCACATCCGCATCTTTGTCGGAGCCGCCATTTGCAGGGTGCCAGGTTGGCCCTCACACTGGCGAGCACCTTCATAACAGCCCACGGCCCACGGCAACGTGGAGCCTAGCACGTGTCAAGGTGGAGTTTAGGGACACGGCAATAGTCAACCGTTCGGTCGGTCCCTCCGCGGCCCGAAAGAACCGTTCGGTTCAACTGGCCGAGCAATATGGTATGCAATGCTCGGGCCCAGCAGACCACGGACGTTGCGGCAAAGCGTCCACAGGACGCAGCGGGTGGGTAAGCATTTATCCGCGCAGCTTGGCGAGGAGCTGTTTGCCCCAGTCACCAAGTGCTTTGGTCCTAAGACCAGACCAGACCAGACCAGACTCGCCAGTGGATTTCAAGGGTTTAAAACCTAGCGTGCACGCCTTTTCAAGCACAGCGACCCTCATCAGCCCACAAACCTTCAAGCACAGCGCAGCGGTCCTCCCAGACCGACAAGTCCGCAACAATGTACTGGGGCGTGAAGGGATGGAAGAACCAGCTGGCGTGGGCGTTGTTCGCACTCTTTTTCCTCGCCGGCTGTGGCCTCATACCCCCTGGCGCTTACTTGGCCAGCAAATGCAACAAGCCATACAAGACCTGCAAGGCAACGCTCTACAGGCCGCCTCCGCCGCCGCCTTTTGTTGGTCGGTTGCTGCTTGATGTCCCCGACCCCGCATGGAAGACGATCATCGGTGGCTCGTCCTCCAGGCCAGGCAACAGCACTTGCCGTGCCGACATCTGCTGGTGCGCTTGGTACGACTGCGGAGGCCGTGCCGGCCAGGCTCTCTACATTACTGGAGCCATCTGCATGGGCATCGCGCTCCTCTGCCTCCTCTGGTTCCCTTTCTCCAAGCGACCTGTCTCCACGGACGGAATCGTGTATGGGCCGGTAAATCGCGCGAGCGCCGCAGTGACACCGCATACCGCTGCAGGCTCCGCGGAAAAACACGTACATGTACAGAGCGCCCGCATCTTCAGGCCTTGCAAACGGACCGCCCACGTGTTGCGCACTTGTGCCGTACATACGTACACCTGCACCCGCTCTGTGGACACACGACGCCCGCACAAGGCACGCATGCGTGGGCGCATCTTGCTGCGTCAGCCTGCCGCAACGGAATGTTTCGGCGGTTGCTCTCCTCATGTATTGCTACGTGGTGCGCGTTGCGTCGTGGAGCCAACAGTCGCGGTGCCGTACACGTGCAGCGTACTCGTGTATCCACCCTTGCATCGGAACAAACCTGGGTCGTCATCATCATCAGCTATCGGAGCCCCTGACACCGCGGGCCTCTGTGGCTCTGCTGTGCAGGCCGAGGCTGCGCCCGCATACAAACCGGGAGAAGTAGTGCCGTACCCTGCGGCCGTACCCGTCACCTACACCACACCCGTTGTCCCGGTGGCCGGCTATCCAGCGCCGTACGCCCAGCCGGCAACCCTGTACCCCGGCCAAGCAGGTACGATACAGGAAGCCTGCGCACAGCCCACCCCGCTGCACCGGGGTGCCCATATGCCCTACGCGCAGCACACGGCGTTTGCGTTGATGCAAAACGACGTTTGACTAACTGACTGGGGCATATGCTGGCTACAGAGGGTTGATAACCGGAGCCAGTAGTTGGTTTACAGAGAGGGTGCCAACCGTCGTCGGCTTCGTGTCTTGTTGCAAATACCGGCCAGAGCCCAGCACGTCAACAGCGCTGCAATGGCTGCAACCATGAGGGCTGGGACCACAGACGGCGTACGTACGTGAGCAGGCTGTCGTACGTGAGCAGGCTGTGGGCCGGCGCTGGCCACATGCGCGCTGCGACTGTCGTTGCCCACCAAGCGGCAGCACGCAGGCGATGGTACATCAACAACTGTGCATCGCGTGCATGCGATGCGGCGCCGTTGCAGGCGTCGCGACCACAACGTCTTACGTGCCCCAGCGGGCTTTTGGCTGTGTGTGCCACCTCACCTCACCTGCGTCCAGATGGACGCCGCGCACAGGGTGCCCGATGGTTTCGATCATCACACTGCGGGTGCCCGATGGTTTCGATCATCACACCGTAACGTATTTGCCTTTTTCCACTTAACGTGATTTTCGAAGCACCCTCTGCGGCGCGCGACCCCTTCAGTCGCCGCCCCGCGTGCCGCATTTGTCGCGCTCATCCCAATTCGCGCCGGCGCTGCCACCTGGATGTACGCCAGGGTACGGCTGGTTCCCCGGAGCAACTGCACCAGCAGTAGCCACGCCCCCGCCCGCCGCCGCGGCTGCGGCTGCGCCTACACCTCCGCCAGGGCCGTACACCGCCGAGAAGCGACCACCGAGCGAGTGACCAAGTACGGTGCAATACAACGCTGAGGACAGCCGGACGTCCGACTCTTGACATCCGACGGTGACCCCGCCGCTGCCTGGTAGACGACGTACACGCCTCTGGGGCCTATGCCGGTGCGCCAGCATCAGTCACGTGGCAGCGCTGTGCGCAGCTTTCTAGGACGGCTCCAGGGTAGCTGGCGGCGGACCCGTTGCTAGCCGCTACGTACGTTGTGTAAGCGCAGCGCAGCGCAGCGCAGCGCAGCGCAGCGCAGCGCAGCGCCCAGCCGAGTTTCAGGTCTGCCGTGCGATGGGAACGAGCGACCGCACTGCCGCTACAAGGCACAAGTAGGCGGACCCAGCCGGTCTCCTGACTGCCGTACAGCGCGGAGTATGTGAGCGGCAGGACCGCGGTACAGCGGCGCGATGCCGCATCGTGCGGTGCTGTACGCTGCACTGCGCTGCGCTGCGCAAGCGGCGCAACTTGAGTCGCGACCGCCGCACACGCGCACTGCCACGCTGCTGCTGCTGCTGCGGCGGCGGCGGCGGCGGCGGCTGCGACTGCTGCTGCGGCGGCGGCGGCGGCTGCGACTGCGACTGCCGGCAGGGCAGCCTCGCCTTTGCGTCCCAAAGCGTGCGCATCGACACTGCTAGCTTGGTGATGATGACAGCGTAGACCGTACGGTGACACCGAACAACCACCTTCGCCGCTGCTCTGTTGTGCATCACCGTCATGACCGGCGTGAACAAACCGTGCTTGCATACACTCGTGCATGTATTAGGCGGAGAAAGATACGCTGTTTTGAATACTGGAAGGCATGCGGGGAAGCGCGCATACCCTGTGCGAGTGGAGTGTATGTGCGGTGATAGACGTACATGTATACATTAAGGAGAAGAAGATACATGTATACGTTAAGAAGGAGAAGATCGCTGTTCTGAATACTGAAATGCATGCGGGGAAGCGCGCATACCTGTGCGAGGGGAATGTGCGGTAGTGGCCGTGGTTGGGAGGCGAAGTGGCGGGCGGTACAACGTCGCAAGGCCCATGTAGGAGAAGTGGGAAACGCAGAGCGCTGGCGGGCTGAGTATAGCTGAAAGGAAGCTGCTGTTGTTGATGCCGCCGCGAACCTGGCGCTTCGCTGTCCCCACCTCGCGTTTGAACTGTGTGTGTTGCCGCGTGTGCCATGTTGTGTCGTACTCTCACCCACCGACGCGCACCATCGGTGTGATTGCGGGTCGCCTTGAGGGCGTCGCCTGGCAGGCAGTTGAGTACCGCGTAGTTATAACGTGCTGCTGCAAAGTGGCTGTCTGAGTTCGTGACCAACGCTGCCTTTCATTGGTAATGGTTGCATGAACTGCGTTCAGTTGGTTGCATGATTGGCATGGGCGGGTACGGCACATGCGCCATTACTCGCTGGGTGGCGGCTTAACCGATGCATTTAAGCTGGTAAGTTTGCAATGACGGCAGCAGCCGAGATGCTCGGTGGCTGTCCGGTTCGGTGCAGCGAATCGGGCCGTTTGGAGAGCACTCCAAGGCTGCATGCACCACGCACCTCGCCGCGGCGCCAGGTGGGTCTCGGGGCTGAAGTGCCCCGCGGTGTGCGAGGCTGCGCTACAAGGTGCCACACAAAGCAGCTTGACGCCTTTTGCCCTCCCTGCCGGGGCGGCCGTAAGCATCGACCAGGAGGTCAGCCAGCTACGCATCCAGGTCCGTCATGCACGTGCCAAGCTAGCTTGGGCGGGCAGGATTCTTTTGCCGCGGCTCCAAGGGAACTGGGAAGGTCCCACATACGGCACCGAGAGTACCGGTCAGCACAGCGCCGCCCACAATGAAGGTAAGCCGTCACTCCAGCCAGATGCACCTATCTATCCATCTATCTATATATCTATCTATCTACCCAAAGCGCACCCTGCACCTGCCGAGCCAACGCGCGCAGCGTTGGAAGCAAACGCGCTATGACCTGTCCGTCCGTACCAACACTTACACATACATCCTACTTCAGCTGCTCGTGCTGTCCGTGCCTCGCCTCGCCTCGCCGCTACTGCGGCTGCTGCTCCGCCAGCTGCGCCAGCTGCTGCTGCAGGCGTGCACGCATGACCGCGGCCGTGAAGCGGTCCAGGTGCTGGCCCTGGAGCATGGCATCAATGCCCGACACCGACAGCTGCACGCGGTGGTCGGTGATGCGGTCCTTGGGGGGGAGAGCGACAGCGGGGTGGGGGCCGGAGCGGGAGAGCCGTGATGACGGGGGAAAAGTGGTGGTTGTGTGTGTGTGGGGGGGGGGGGGAGTAGGTGTGTGTGTGTGGTGGTGGGGGGGGGGGGGGGGAACAGGAGGGGGGAGGAGGTTCGGTGGCGCAAGGGAGGGGCTGGGAGGATGAGGGGCAGTCACGCAGGTGGGAAGCGGCCCTACTCCGAGTAGGGCGGCGTCGCTCATTGCACAGCGGGGTGGGCGGAACAGCAAAAAACATCGACCGTGGGACGGCACATGTGAGTGGAGAGTGGAGTGGATGTGGCTTGCAGGCAGCGCACAATTGGAGCCACTGGCCTGGTTTCGCCTGCACTACAGCCCCACTCTTCGACGAGTGCAGGCGACACTGCCCAGGCACCGTTCCTTGCCGTACAGCCGTACCTACCTGCGCGAAGTTGTACGTACGGATGCGCTCGTTGCGCGCGCCCGTCCCCGCCGCGGCCTGCCGTTGGCTGGACACCTCGCGCTGCCGCCGCTGCTCCTCCATGTCGTACAGCCGCGCGCGCAGCACCTGTGCCGTACAGCGCCGTACGAGGAAGGGCAGCACGGCGCTCTGAACAGCTGCGCGGCCCCTGCGCGGGAGCGCTGCGGTATGGCTTTGCTGCCCGCTGCCAGGGAGGGCTGACCCGCCCGCTCGCCGCTTTGGGTCCGCTAGCGCGGCTTCGCCTCGCAACCCCCCGTGGGGGCCGCCGCCCGTTGGGCGAGGAGTGCGAGCATGCATGCAGTAAGCAGCGCAGCGCGGCATCGCGCGGCCGGGCGCTAAGCAGGCGTAGCTCGTGCGCCAACGCAAAACCGCAGCAGCAGCACGGCGCCATTCTGAACCCTGAGGCTAAACCCTCACGCCAAACCCTGACGCTAATCCCTTACTACCCCATCACATGCACTCGCGCTCGGCCCCCGGCTTCGCGGGTCTGGGCCCGCGCTCCGTCCGTACCACCCTTGCCGAGCGCCGCGCCGCGCTGCGCCGCGCCATGCCTGCCGTACCCGTACGTGCTACTGCCGTGTACCTTGAGCGCCGCGGCCTTGTTGCGGTGCTGCGAGCGCTCGTTCTGGCAGGAGACGCTGATGCCGGTGGGCATGTGCGTGATGCGTACGGCACTGTCCGTCACGTTGACGTGCTGCCCGCCGGCGCCGCTGGCGCGCATTGTCTCGATGCGCAGGTCCTCCTCGCGCAGTACGACATCGGTCTGCGTCGTACAGAGGCAGTACAGTACGGCATGGCGGTCTGGGATGGGTTAGGAGCGCACGCAGCGGGCGCGCACATGGGCCGCCGCGCTCCAAGGTTTCTCATACGTCGCGCAGCAACGTGCTCGTCGGCTCTCGCAGGTTTGTGCCACACTACAGGCAATCAGGCATGCGGGTGGCGTGGCGCGTCAGGTCAGCGAGAAGGGCCCCTCCCTGCTGCCCCCCGCATACGGCCTTGGCCCTCTTGGGGCCCTGCGTGCACGTACATTCGCACGCTGCCCGAGTCGCACGGGACACATTTGCGTCTGCAGGCGCCAGCAGGCGCCTTTGCAGCGAGCGAGTCACGTGCCCTCCCTGGCCAGGGCCCGTCATTGGGCCCCCCCCGGTGCGCCCCACCCCACCCCACCCCACCCCGCGTTTACACCGCGGCCGGGCGGGCGGCCGGGCGGGCCCCCCGGCGCTGTGCGGCGCTGCGATTACCTCGTCCGCTTGCGGCAGCACCACCACCGACGCGGCGCTGGTGTGCACTCGGCCCTGCGTCTCGGTGGCGGGCACGCGCTGAACCCTGAGGGCGATGGCAGACAGGCAGGCAGGCAGCGGCAGGGAGGCAGCGGCCGCGGCTGTGGACAAGGCGACCACTCAGCTGATCACACCACAGGAATCAGCAGGCTGGAGGCACCTCTGTACGACAGAGTACAGCAGTCGCATACGCCCTGCGCGTGACGTCGCTTTGGGTTCGGGACGAGTACGGCCTTGCGGGGAGGTTTGCGGTGATGTACATGTATGCAGGCGCACGTACGACACGTCTGTACGGCATGTACCTGTGCACGCCCGACTCCAGGGCCAGCGCGCCGTACACTCCGTCGCCGTCCGCGCCCACCGCTGCGCTGGCGTCACGGCAGCCGCCCACCTCGCTGCCTGTGTACTCGAGCAACTGCCACGACCAGCCGCGGGCCTGCGACGGGCGAACAGGCCAGGGGGGGAGCCGCGCGCATGTACAGTACAGTACGGCGCGCGCAAGAACGCCGGTGCTGACTTGGGCTCTTCCAAACGCTCTCCTTCGAAAACATCCTTCTGATTGGTGGATCTGGTACCTGTGAATGTACAAAAATCCGATGGTGGCCTCACGCCAGGGAGGCGTGGGGGAGGCAGCGCCAGCCGCCGCAGCTGCAGCCGTGCTACGGGGTGTGCCTGTCCTGCCGTACTATCTCACCCACCCCGACACCGTCCGTACGCAACGAGGCGAGGAGGGTGGGAGGGGGAGGCCGCCGTACCCAGCCCCGCTAGTGAGGAGGGTGCCTGCCAGTCACTTCTGGCTTTACGTGCAGTTACATGCACTGGGAATAGCATAATACATCAATACTGATGTAACGGCCAAGACCGT
Source organism: Ottelia alismoides (assembly GCA_037367405.1). Lineage (NCBI taxonomy): Eukaryota > Viridiplantae > Streptophyta > Magnoliopsida > Alismatales > Hydrocharitaceae > Ottelia > Ottelia alismoides. The sequence goes on along the minus strand of JAZKJV010004326.1, from coordinate 6,788 downwards.
CGGCACCCGCTGGCTAGTGTCTCCAGAGGACGGGGCACCAAACCTGTGCCCCCCGTGCACTGCCTCCTCCTCTGGTCGCCTCCTCTCCCGCCCACCCTTCCCATACGCCCTGCCGTACTCCCTCCCGCGCGCATGCCGGTCGGTGTTTTGCTATGCTTGGAAAGGAGAAGATACACTGTTTTGCTGTACACACTCACTCACACACTCTCTCACCTACCGACGTGCTTGTCGTGCGGTTGGTCCTGACCTGTGCGATGCGGTGGTACGTACGTGGCCAGCAGCGCCCACCACGCTCTTCCTGCCGCGTACGTACGTCCCTGCCGCACTCCCCCTGACGTACTACCCCTGCCGTAATCTGCCCACCTGCGCATACCGTTGGTACATGACCAGCAGCTCCGCGGCGAACAGCGACGCCTCGGCGCCGCCCACACCTGCGCGCACCTCCACCACCGCCGCCCGGTCGTCCCGCGGGTCGGCCGGCACCAGCGCATGCAGCAGCTCCTGCGTCAGCTCGGCAGCCTGAAGCCAGCGGCAACACACACCCCTTCACACACCCCTTCACCAGACTAAAGGGAGGGTGCCGATCGCTGTTGTGAGCTGTAGGTGCGACGAAACGCGGTCAGTGCCGACAGCCGCTCACGGCCAGACGAGGGAGGGAGGGAGGGAGCCCAAGCCAGCCGTCACATCAGACGTGTGTGCAGAAGAGCCGCTCAACTCGTGGGCCGACCGGCAGTACGGCGAGCGGGCGGCGGCCCGAGCATGGGCTCTCGCCCAGCCGTGCGGCGGCCAGATCAGGCCCTCCCGCCCGCAACTGACAGTTAACCTGCCGGGCTGCCGCTGGCTGACTGCCGTTTTGGTACACATGCCTCCGCTGGGGCCACGCATGACGTGCGCGGAAGGCGCGGCACTTGTTGTCGTTCAGCAGCGCTGAACGAATAAAACAAGGTACAGACACAGTCGCTACGTGCTCCCATGTAGTGGCAACCGCAGTTGGCGTAGCCCTGAGGACTAGGCTGCGGCAGACCAGGCCGCCTGGCCCGGCTCTGCCCTAGGCTACGCCCTTAGGTTAACCCCACCCAACAACAACAAGCAGTAAAGACCGTCGCCGTCGCCGTCGCGACCACGCGGGGCGTGGTCATGTTCAGTGTGCGGGCAGCAGGGCAGTCCGTCGCCTGACGGATGCGCCGCACGCATGACGCATGCATGACGCATGCATGACGCATGCATGCATGCGCGTGATGGCGCACGGCGGCGTAGGGGTCCGTGCGTACGGCCTTGACCCTGACCCATACAACATCCATTAAGCATCTCCCCACCCGTTACCCGCTTCACATCGCTGCCGCAGGCTCCGCCCCCCCCCCCCCACACACACCCCTCGTCGCCCTGCCCCCACCTGGGCCTCATGCGCCGCGCGCTCCTCTGCCGCCATCGCTCGTATGGCGGGGTCAGGCTCACGCAGGAGCGCCGACAGGTCACGGAGCTGCGCGGCATTGGACGCACGCGCAGTAGCAGCAAAAGCACAAACGCGTTGCAGCAACATCGTGATGGAACGCTTGCGCGACGGAGCCGCAACGCTGTTGCTGCGTTGCACCTTGGCGCTGCAGTAGCAGGCGCAGTAGGAGGTCCAGCAACAGCAGCAGCAGCAGCAGCCCCTGCAAGCGAGCATCGTGTGCCGTACGTACCTCCCGCCGGATGTCCAACAGCTGGCAGTACCTTTCTGACACAGGCTTCAGCCGGCCGTACTCCTTGGCTGCTTCCTTGAGCGCGGCTGCGCTCTTGCTACTGCTGCTACTGCTGCTGCTGCTGCCTGCGCCCCCGGGCCCAACAGCGTCACTGCTGCTGCTGCTACTGCTACCTGACGTGCCGCCTGCGCGGGTGAATCAAACCGTGGCAAGCATGCTGGGAGCAGGGAGCAGCAGAGGCGTGTGCTGCAGTACATCGTAAAAGCTTTGTGCTGAGCTGCTGAGGCCATATGCCGTCCATGTCCGAACGGCGAGCGCAAAGCTGAGCTGAGGATGCCAGTCGCATTTGGCTTCACTCCCAAGTGCCCGCCACGTCGGCGCATATAGGCTGTACGGTACGTTCGTACCGGTCCGTACCTGCGAGAAGAGCCTCCAGCTCTAGGCAGCGCTCGTGGAGTTGCCGAAGGCGGACCTCCAGCGCAGGGGTTAGGGCTGCTGCTGCTGCTGCTGCGCGAGACGCATGATGGCCCTCCTCCTGGCCGCTCTCTTCGTCCGAGGGCCCTGCACGCGCACCAACCAACGGCCACGCGGGCAACGGCCACGCGGGGTGCCAACGGTTCTCCAGGCACCACATCCTAAAGCCTGTGCTGTACCGGGTTTTGCCACCATTGCATACCATCACACGTACATCCACAAAAGACGACTGGCCGGCACCCTTAGCGAGACGACCGCCGCGCTCGGTGGCGGGTGCGCGCCGCGCCAGCCATCACTCGCCCGACCAACCCGCACAGCGGAGTGAGTTGAGAGCAGCGCCGTCGCAGTTGAGTGCGCACCATCATCACATGCATGTGTGTGCGGCGCTCGTGCGGCGCGCCTCTGTCGCAGAGCCGTGTGTGCCGGCGTGCTGTTCCGAAAGGGTGCCTGTCACCTCCGGCTTTACGTGCAATCACATGCACAAACAAAAGCCTAATGAATCAAGGCGGATACAATGGCCGGGACCATCGACACCCTCCGGGGTGCGTTCCGAAGCGCCCTGGGGCCCATTCCATGGTTCGGCCCAGGTGTCCAAATCGCCGCGGCGGCGTGACCGCGTACAACGTACGACGCCCGATGGCCCAAGTGGCATAACAGACCGGACTGGAGGCGCTTCGCGTCCTAAAACACACGGTACTTCGTGCAACACGTGGCGCCAGCTACAGCGCACAGGCCAGCGCCTATACGGCACACTGTACGGCACACTGTACGGCACCTGTGCGCCCCGAGAACCACCGTCCGGAAGGAGAAACTGTGGCATGAGAGGACGCCCGCCCTGCACTGACAGGGGACGGTCCCGGCTCTGCCGCCTGCGGCGGGCCGGCGCCCCTCCCACCCACCCACCCACCCACGCGCGCAGGGCCGCCACGCCTCTGCGCGGCGGACGAGCTCGCACCAGCAGCGGCGGCAGCCGTCGTCGCGTGAAGGCGTGTCCATGCGTGGCTGCGCGGCGCGGCGCACAACGCAGCCAGCCGCTGGGCAGCGGCGCCAGCTGCATGCATCGGCGGCGCCGGCGCGCACGGCAGGCGCGCCGACGCAGCACGCAGCAGCGCCGCCGCCGCTGTGGCAGGGAAGCCGTCGGCGAGTCCCCCGTTTGGTGCGCTTACGCTGGCATGCCCAGCCGCATGTGCGCTGCCGCCAGCGGTGGATGCAATGCTTGGCACATGTGCTGAAGGGCATGTGGCGACGTCGCCGAGCGCCGCGCCGGCCTCCGCCGGAAGCGCCGTTTGCAACAGCCTGCAAGCAGGCCGTTAGCTTGAGCCTGCCTTAAGTGGTCAGCTCGGCGCAGCGCTACGCTGAGGACGGGCATCGCAAGCGCAGGAGGCGCTTGTACAGCGCTTGCCTTAAAGCGAGGCCGCACAAGCGCGATGGCGGTGGGGCTCCAGTCGCCATGCCAGAGCAAGTACCGTCCCGGCAAAGCGTTGCTGGCCGTTGAGTGCTGCATGCACGCACAAACGTTCTTGTGGTGCGCGCCAGGCATGAAGCACTCCGCGCTCGCGCACCCCCCCCCCCCCTGCATTCAGTGCATGTGCGAGACTGCAGTCGAGGGAGGTTGCAACTGAAAAGGGGTCGCCAACTACATGCCCGGCCCACATGTGTGGCCACACAGCACTTTGCCGCTGGCCTGCGGTCTCCAAGCTAAGTCAGTTGCAGGGGTGTTCCCCTTGTGGCCTGTGGTCCTTGATCGCCACACACCACATTAGTGTAGACTTTCCGGCGGTTAGCTAGAGGGCAACGTTCGGTGGGCTGAGCGTGTTGATGATCCCTGGGCAGTGCCGGCGGAACTGCTAGGTACTTCATGTCGCTCTCACTGAGCTCCCACCCCCTGCTTCGCCGCCCTGCATAGCGACGAATCCGTACCTGCATAGCTGGATCATCGGAAGAGGGCCCACCGCCACGAGGAGGTTTTCAGATTCCAAATACAGGTAATACAGGTAGAATGGCTTGCCAGTACGGTGTGTAAAGAATGCCAATCAGCAGTCACTCGAATCCTTTCCTAGACCGTCTACGCGCATGCGCATGCACGCCTGCACGCACGTGTGCGAACGAAGCACCGGTCGTCGTCCCCAACGGAGTTGAACCATTTCCGTGGTAGAAGCGCTGCGCTCAAGTGATTAAGCGCTTTGACGCATGTGCCATGAAGCAGTCACAAAGATGCGCATTCGACTGTGCGTGCAAGCTGCGCTGACTGAAAAGTGTCCGCGGCGAGCTTTCAGGCCTATGCTCATTCGCGTCCGCGCCGGCAGGTTGCATGGGAAGGCACGTGCCGATGCCGCCAGGAGCGCACGCATGACTGCCATCACAACGCAGCCCGTAGCCCGCGCACACAAAACGCCCACGCGCGGGCAGCTTCGCGCAGATGCATGCGCCCGCGCACGACGGCTGTAGATGCCACCACATCACACCCCTCGCCGCAGGCAAACATGCAAGCATGCATTCAGGCATATGCCATTTGCAGGTCTTGCCCCCTCTGCATCGTTTTCCAGCCCTTCTTGGATTGCGTCGTCGACTGTGTGTGCGTGCGTATGGGCGTCCACACGCGGGTCCGATGGGACCTAAGGATGGGCGCCGCGGGCCTAACGTCTATCCGCGTGCCGCATCCGTGATGCGCACGCACCGCCGCCTCCTCAGGCCCCCGCCACGGGATTCAGGGAGGTCCCCTCCTCCTCAGAGGGGCAGCACGCCGACCTGCAAGGCCGCCCCCGTCCCCACGTTCGGCGGGCTGCAGCGTGCGCATCGGCCTGGAGGCTTGGTACCAGTCGCCACAGGCCGTGGACCGTCGATCTAACCCGCACAGCAGGGCTGTACCAGCACCAGCAGTACCATGAGCTTCAACACGGAACTAACTGCCGTGCGGCGTGGCCATTCCGGCGGCGCCAGCGAGCCGCCGCTGGCCCCATCCGGCCGCCAGCAGTACCAGCAGCTAGAGAGCGCCGGCGATGACCCCAAGGGAGGCTTCGGCAGCCGCGGCGCTGGCGGCAGTGGCCCGGGGGAGGGGCTGTTGGGTGGCGGCGGCGGCGGCGGGCGGCGCTCGGGGCGGGGCTTCTCGCCGCTTCGTGTCCAGGGAGGGGCCGGCAGCCACCGCGACGACGACGCGGAGGTCTTTTCGGACAAGGACCTGCTCCTGGACACCGAGTACTACCACGCCATACGCAAGTACGTTATATGTACGGCATGCAAGTTACGGCGTATGAATCGGTGGTTTGGCAGGGCCGCCGATGAATGCCTTATCCGGGCGCCATTGGCTGTTGCCATGAGTGCAACGTGTCCGTACACATTTAAGAAGAAGATACGCTGTTCTGAATACTGTAATGCATGCCGTGGACCGCGCATATCTGTGCCAGTGAGTCGTGTGTGTGTGTGTGTGTGTGTGTGTGTGTGTGTGTTGGTGATGGTATCTTCTTCTTCTTAAGTGTGTGTTGGTGGCCGTGGATGGGAGGTGAAGTGGCGGGCGGGACGACGTCATAAGGCCCATGTAGGGGAGGTTGGAAACACGGGGAAGTGAAACGCTGGCGGCTGAGTAGCTGCGGCTGACGCTGAGGTGTGTGTGAGAATGGGGGCTGGGTATGTAGGAGAGGTGGTGGCCGAAACCCTATGCCGCACGGCACCACTAAGCAAATGGCAGGCGAAATGCAGTGCGCAACCCAGCGCAACAGCGACACGGTTAAAAAACGGAACCCGGACTCTAGTGCATGCAGTGCGGCCCGTGTCGTGCCGTCAAGCCTGTACTGACCTGCGGACACAAGGCGAAACGAAGCGGCGCGGCGGGCGGGTGGGGCCGGGGAGAAGCACAGAAGGGCCACAGGGCAGGTACGGGCAGAATGCAGTAGGTGGGTGTGCAGATGAAGTGCAGGGGGTACACACGCGAACCCCAGGGAGGCGGCTGGCCAAACGGATACCGTGAAGAAGGGGAAGACAAACGCGAACAGACATAACAGAATAAATGCGAACGACCAGAGGACCCGAGCGCGTCCGGGGTGTGGCGGGGCAGGGCCAGGGAGGGGGGCGAATGGACAGGCAGCACCGCGGAAGAAGTGGCCCAAAGGGGCTCCCCCGACTTCCGCAATGCGCAGTACGGCCCTGCAGTGGGCGTACTGCCGGCGAGGGCATCATGTGAGGGCACGGAGTGCGGCGTGTGTGGCGGCCGCAAGGTCAAGGTGTCGGCTGCGGCGATCAATAAGGACTGCATGCGGCTGGGTGAGGAGGAGGCGCATGTACCGGGGCCAGATGTTTTCGAGGGTATAGCCGCGGTCCAGGAGGCAACGAATAACAAAGGCGATCTCCGACGCGAAGTTGCCCGCATCCGTGATGATGCGGCGCAAGCGATGGAACTGGCCGGTGAATGTGTTATTATTGCTCATGTCGTTAACGTTAGAAGTGCGGTGGATGAAGCGGGTGAGCCAGACCCCGGCGAAGTCTGGCTGGTACCGTTTGTCGTAAAGGAGGGTGGTGATGCGGTGGTAACCGTCAGTAACGCACGGGGTGAGGAGAACATCCAAAAACGGGACGCGCCCAGTGGGCAAGTGGGGATGGGACTGCACGGTGACCTGCAGGTCCGGCGGGTAGATGCCA
>JAZKJV010004325.1:0-34379 GCA_037367405.1 Ottelia alismoides | reverse complement strand
TGAGTCGTTGGATGAGGATTCGAACAAGAAACAGAGGGTGGAGAACACCTATCTTATCCAGAAAGAGATAAGCTACTTACCGTCCCAGAATGCGAAGCAAGCACTTTCCGGACCCCAAATATATAGCTTGACCCGTTCTCGACGCTTGTGATAGTTACAAGCTCGTTCGCTAGTCTCAGTCCCAGTTGTTGTATAGGTCAAGCCCCAGATATATAGTGCCGAGGCCTTTTGATGAGGGTGGTGATGGGTAAAGACTGATTTCTCAAAGGATTATCTCCTCTGACAATGGCCTGTGAGAATGTCAGTGCCCAACTTGTTTTATATAGTTTCGGGGACCGATCCGAAGCGAATGATCAAGGGTGTAATGGAGGGAGGCAATAAAGAAATAGCCATCACCAGTCATTAAGTAACAACAGCTGGCAAAGAAAAGAGCTACTTCTATCAAAGCCGTAACCGCCAGATCGTCTGGTCTGGAGTTTTGGCTAGTACCAAGGGAGCAAGATGAAGTTCACAAATCCTTTTTTGGACCTTCTTCATTTGCGTGGAGGTTCCGCCATCTTTCCGTGTTATATATTAGACCTTGGGGCTATGGCACTCCCTAATTCCAACGAAGTATTCATTCTTTGACTCTGTCAGCCTCGAGGAAACCCCCCCCCCTCTTGCTCATAGATAATCTACGGAAAAGGCTTAGGTACGTCAGTCTATATATAGTCCTTTTTTCCAATGCGATAAAATGACATAGTGTCTATTTATTTTTGATAAAGAGGTATTTCAATGGGTTTGCCTTGGTATCGTGTTAATAGGTTTTGACCCGGTCAGTTACTGTTTACTTGGGGCCATATAATGCATACAGTTTTAGTTCCTGGTTGGGTCGGTTCAATGGCTCTATACGAATTAGATGTTTTTGACCCTTCTGACCTTGTAGTAACACCGATGTGAGGGTAGTTAGGAGTCAGACCTTCTTGCTATTGGTGCCTACGGCAAGGAAGGTGAGACCGAGAATAGGGATAGGAATCGACTTCTTTCCTTCTACTACTGAAACTACCTCAATGACTCTTCAACTCCATCAATCAATGGCTTTGTCTTCTCATTTTCCCGCGAGGAAGTCCTTCGCTCTACTCATTGAAACATCTCATTCAATCCTATAACGATGCGATAAGGTCTTGTCTCTTGACCCTCTCCGAGAGTCGCCAAATCTAACCATGTCAATTTCTACAAAATATCGATTTGGAAATAGTTTTATCATGGAAATTATTAAATTATTTCAAGGATTTTTTACCCCACAAACCTTAGATTCTCGTTAAATTACCTCTACGACCTTTTGCATAACGTAATTACTCCATTGACCTCGTAAATTACCCCAATAACCTCCGCGAGCTTCAAACAGATTAACCACATGGTTCATGGGGTAAGAGTTAACAAGTTTACGGGTCGAGGAGGAATTATGTTGTTTCAAAGGTCGAGAAGATAATTTACAAAATTTATAGGTTTCGTGGGGGTAAAAATCACTTATTTCAAGTATATATAACTACAATAAATTATGAATTGATGGATACAATAATGAAATCGACAATAAGCATACAATATCCACATATATAAATAAAGTTACCGTAGAAATCACAAATAATGTTTTAATTGAACACTCTTTCAATTATCTGACATCTAATGCATAATTAGTCTCATCTAAATTAGGGGCTTATTTAATACAATTCTTGCATATATTTTAGATATTTACATATAACATAATTTTTTAATTTTGTATTTGTAACCTTTAAATGAATATCACTAACTCTTAATCCTTACTAACTAGCTATTGAATATCACAAATCGTCTATAAAATTTTGTATTATGAGTAACTTTTACGTCACACTGTGTAATATATCAACATAGATCGGTATGTTTTTTTGTGATTCATCCGCGAAGTTTTGCGAAGTATTGTGAGGCATATTTAAAGTTGTGTATAAGTATTAGCTTCTTTATGGCACTTTCCAATATCGTAACTTATATCAATATATTTTTAGACGACATCTGTAGATCTGTGTAAACTTATTAAAGTGAATCCAAACTCTTCTATTACTAAAATATTTGTATCTCGTAATAAAAAATCATTTGAGTAAATTCTTATATACCACTTGTTATATCGTTCAAATAGTTCTGTAATATGTTTTTATGACATATGTAGTATTTACTTCAATAATAGTAAATGTAATAAATCCATCGACAATTCAACAATGTTCAATAATTATTTCAATAATAATTGATATATAAATTATTATTTTTTTAATGTATACTAACATGATTTTAAATATTATAAATCATTTCTAAAAAAACTTCTATATTATAAGTATTTTTTATAAATGGTGGTACCGATGAAAGTTACGAATGAATTTTGCTGAAGTTTACAAAACAGCTTTTAGTTTGTTACTGTTAGTTTTTAATTGCTTACCAAGTAAAAATTACAAATTGCTAGTTACTAATTGCTAACGAGAAATTACGAATAGCTTTTATTTTGTCACATATGATGTTTTATTAGTTACAAATGAATATTGTTGAAGATTAGGAAAGAAAACATATTACATTACAATGGCAAAGAAGGGTTATTACTTACAAATGATGGTATAGTGATGGTATGATACTTACTACTACATTCTAGAAATATACAAAAACATATTTTTTTATTACAAATGGTGGTTTCTGATTAACCCGAATGATCAGAGGATGTCATGTCGTGTACACAAGGCGAACCCACTAAGTCTTTGTGATGACAGTTCACCAAGACCAATGGATTAAGCAACAATCAACCTACACAACAGGAACAAATCAAGCAAGCAAAACAAATGTGTGAATCAAAATTATTATACCCTATAATGAACTATAATGGCAAGCAGGTAGGGATCGAATATGAGAAGCACGAGACATAGAAGGTATTATTTAAATGAATAAATAGAGCAAGTGTATACAAGTATGCACGAAATCACTCCATGTGTATGCGAGTTTGAAATAAATAAAATAAAATATTGTCTAATTATATAAAATTTTTAAAATTTTTAATTTTTAATTTCCTCTTAATTTAGTAATATAATTATTGTATATATAAGGATATATAAAAAAATAAGGACTATGTATATAAAATAAATACTATAGAGTATAATATATATGATAAATATTCAAAAATGAGAAAATAATCTAAAAGAACAGTTATTTTTATTTTTAAGGGTATTAAAATATATTTAGGTATTTATAATAACTAATAATAATGGATATAGAAATATATATGTAAATGTACGCTATATAGGGTAATATATGTAAAAATATAGAGAAAATAGCCAAAAATCAGAAAATAAAATATTTTTATGTTTTTCACTTATGCTTTTATTTTTGTGGTTTTTTGGATAATTTAACTATTTTTCTTTGTTTTTAAAAATCAGGAAAACGTCAAAAATTGTGACTCTTTAAGTAAGTAGGTCCAATTGATTTGAGGATTAAAAATACCAAAAGGTTCAAAAATTCACAAAATCAAATTAATGTATAGTAATATATATTTATTAAAAATATAAAGAAAATATAAATATTTTTTAGATTTTTTGAAGAGTTTTTATAATTTTTATAAGGATTTTGTAGTTTTTAAATTTTCAGTGATTTTCTTTTTCTATTTTGGGATTTTTACACTCATAACTCTGAGTAATTTTGTAATTACAATCATGACCCTGCATAATCGTGAATTACATAACAAACCCCAAATAGTCACTCAGTCTCACACTCATAACCCTCCGTTAGTTTTCCTGTTAACCCAACCATATCATTGGGTTAATTTAACCAATGATCTTCCAACTGCTTTAAGAAAAATAAAATTTAGTAGCTACAAGCAGAGGCGGGCCAGAGGGAGAGGCCGAGTTTGAGGGGTGGGAAGGGCTTCCAAGCAGGCAGCGGTGGCGGGCCGCAGGGAGGAGGAGTGCTTCCAGGGGAGGCAGGACTAGCAGGCACGGGTGGGGGATTCCAGGCAAGAGACGATGGCGCAGGGAGGGGTTCTGCAAAGAGATGGGCGAGGTGTCAAGGGCCGACCTGGGCAGGAGGAGGTGGAGGCATGTGGGGGGGGGGGGGGGGGGGTCCAACGTGGGGACTATACTGGCGGTGGGTTGAGTATCTGCACCTGCTTCCAAATTGTTGTTGTTGTTGTTTGTTAGAGCTCAAATCAGCAACAAATATTTGTAACAACTGCTATTGTACACATCTAGAGATAGCTTCTAACTGATGCAGCTGCTGCTTGAGTCTATTACAACTGGAAGCTACCAAAAAATCTGCATTTATTGCCCTACGTTGTTGCTGCTGCTAGGATGCAGCACTACAATGTTGATGATGTTCCTGAAATCCAGCAACCAAATGATTATCGATAACAGTAGCTCCAAACGTATGAAGATGAGAAGAAATAGACCAAAGATTGGAGATAATCTTCTTTTGAAACTGAATTGGAACTACAATGAGGTGCGAATTGTTTCGTAAAATGCAATCTCAAGGCAGCAACAGGATTTGAAACGACAATACAACCCAAGGCTTCCATGGCACCCATCATGTTCACAACAATCCTCGCCGGTTAGTGGAACCCTGCCATGTCGTCGATCCTGACTCGGTTCTGCGAGTCTAGAAAAAGAAGTTGTCTTCTCCCACCTGCAGGGATGCGTGGGGAGGGGGGGGGCTCGAGGGGGGTTGCATTGCTGGAGGATGAAGGAGAGGAGCCGACGACAATGGGGGTCGGCAGGGAGGAGGCGGTAGTCGACGGGGAGGGGTGGTTGTCGACGAGGAGGTGGATGAGGAGGTAGGGAGAGGATACTCATTTGTAAATAATAGAAATTAAAGGGTAGAAAAATGTAAAATGTTTGACAGATATCGTTATAGTTAACCGAATATTGGATGCAAGTTAACTCCGGGGGTTATGGTTGTAAGAGTTAAGATTATTGAGGGTTCTGGATGTAATTCACGATTATGCAGGGTTATGATTGTAATTGGATAATTACTCAGGGTTATGGATGTAAAAATCACTTCTATTTTTAGGGATTTTTGGCCTGGAGTTATAAAATAAGGGTATAGAAACTAGGTAATCTTTTTGGAATTTTTTGAGGATTTTTAATATTTTTGGGGATTTTTGAAATTAGACAAGGAACAAAATGCTCCTAAATGAAATAAATGGAAAAATTAATGAATAGTAGGATCCAAGCACATATGTGAAATCAATTTTGTATTGTTCTTTGTATTTTTATCTACAACTTTCATGTACAAAGTTTATTGTTTTGATGTATAAATAATAAAGAATAAAATAGGTGTCAAAATATAGTTATAGATGAATTAAAAATTAGGCTTTTGGTGTGATTTCTGTACAATTCTTCTACCCTATCTCTCCCTACTTTATTCCTTAGCGACCAACTCATCATGATAACTGGGTCTCGGGGTTTAGGGTCACTCAACACCTATGGTGTCTCATTTCTATTTATTTTCTTCCTTTACTCTTTAATTTTGGAATTAAATACCTAAAATATATAATATTTTATATAATATTTTATACAATTAATCAAGTATATATTTTGACAAATCAATTCATGCATTTAGCTAGGGATTTAAGGTAAAAATTAAAAAATAAAGATGATGAAATGGAGATTCATCAGAGTGAAAGTTATTTATGAATGAATATTGCTAAAATTAGCTGCTAACAGCTAACAAGAAATTTTAAATAACTTTTAATTTTTTGCATATGATGGTTTATTGGTTATTAAGGAAGAGGTGTTGAATCCTATTGTTATGGAATGCCTTCGACATATTTCAAATTCTATTTTCTCTGTCTTCATCCATGGATCTTGCAAAGTGTTCATACATCCAATGTACCGAAATAGAAAAATAAATACACTTAAAACAAATAATCAGTATAATCAGAAAAGTTAACGTACATAGATTGCAAGAAAAATCCACAAACATATCCAACTCATCCCCATCATAACATCATTTTCTTATTCATGAAAGATAAATTAGTAACCCATGATTCACCCACATTAAATGTATGCAAGAAAATTACATAAACACAAAAAAAACTTACAACATTTTTTCTTTGAATTTTTAAGAACAATAAAACTCTCGAATTTGTCCCAGTATGTCTTTAATCTCCACAAACCTTGTCCTTCTCCAATTTAGATCTTTCCATCAATAAACCGTATGCCATCAAATGTGAAGATAAATGGTGCTTGTTAAATTAGAATCGATTCCATATTTAAAAGGAAAATCACAGTATCCTCTTACCATAATATTCTCCTTCCAAATAGGAGAAATTTCCTTTCATCTTATATGCTTGACAACTGGAAACATGAGGTCGCTAATTTCTCAATGAGCTCAGGATAAACCCCCCCCCTCTCTCTCTCTCTCTATATATATATATAGAGAGAGAGAGGTTGGGGAGCTTGCACCATGGTGCATGTAACTTTACATGCACCGGTACCCCAAACGCCCATTTTTTTAAAATAAAAACTTGAGGGATTTACTTAGACCTATTAGTGGAATATGTGTTTCAAAATTTGTATAAAACCGACATTCCTAACCTGTCGATCTGGAAAGGTAAAATTTCAGCAATTCTGAGACCGTTAAAATGTCACAGTCTTGATGGATGGGTTAGAAGTCTTGAATTAAGTTGATTTTTAAATGACGTCAAGGTGACATATAGTGATCTAAATCCAACGTGATTTCATTTCAAAAAAATATCAAAAGTTGGGTGTTTGGGCCACCGGTGCATGTAAAGTTACATGCACCATGGTGCAAGCTCCCCAACCCCATATATATATATATATATATATATATATATATATATATATATATATATATATATATATATATGAGGATGGGGAGTATGCACCAAGTTGGACATAACATTCATGCTCAAACTCCTTTTTATTATCTATTTTTTCATCCTTTGGAAATAATCTTGAAGAATCTAGATCATGATAATCACCATAAAGTATATCTAAATTCAATATCTAAATTCAATTTAATTCGAGACATCTATCTCATTCGTCAAGGTTATCAAATTTTAATGGTTCTAGAAATGTTGAAATTGATCCCTTCCTGATGGACATGATAGGAATATTTGTTTTACGGGAATTTTGAAATACATATTCCACTTATATTCCAAATAAATCTCCCTCAAGGTTTAATTTAAAAAAACAAACAAATAAATAAAGGACTTGGAGCACATATGTCATATGCACCCCCAGCCCGTACTCCCTAATCTCCCTCCCCCTCCATGCACACATATGTATGTTCGTTTCGAAAAAATAAAAAAGACCCTTTCTGAAATTCCTTCTATTCCTATTAATTTGATCCACTTTTCTACGTTCTACTTCTCTTCTATTGAACCTGATTAAGTGCACTATGGGTTCTCTCTGCAACTTTTTAGTCTCGATTTATGTATATATGATTTGTGATTGATACTTTTTTGGGTGTAGATAATTATGGCAACATATATTTCTTTCTAAAAAAACACGTCTCTATTACAAACATGTTGCATTTTCTTCTAGGTAATGGAATAAGATCATGACATGGTATATAGTTGTATTTTTTCCATTTATGTCTTATGTCATAGTTGGGCCTTATAGGAGGTACATGAAAACTGTTAGTTCGTGCATTAGTGGGGAGATTGTTAGTGCATGAGCATGCATATTTTGATGATAACAAAACTCGTATGTAAATCTTGTAGCTAGGTCAAGAGCAGGAAAGCTACTAGACTAGGTCAAAGCTCAAGTGAGGAGCTCAAGCTTATCTAAAGAAGAAGGCTAGAAGCTCAAAGGGGTTCAAGGCTAAGTAACTCCAGCTCAAGCTCAAGGAAGGATCTCAAGCTCAAGAAGAAGACGGAGTCTTTTCTTTTATTGAGTCATGTGTAATGTAATTATCTTAGAATGTAAAAGACCTCAAGTATCATGCGTCTCATATTTCAACCCTTTGACTTTAAGGCTAAAAAGTCAAGTTGATCGATCAGCCACTTTACACTGATCGATCACACATGATCAATCAACCTTGTTTCCTGATCGATCAATATTTGAATTATAATGATCATATTATGGTCGATCATTTTTTTCGAGCATCTTCTGATTTTGATCGATGATATAAATGCACATGATCGATCATTTAGTCATGATTTAGAACACTTTGTATCCTAATCAATTATATTCCATTTTAGGTAAATTTTTGAAGGTGATTTCATTCTCGATTTGTTCAGAACAGTTACATTTTCAAAACCCGTGGCTATGGGAACTCTAGCCCTATAAATAGGGCCCCATAACTCAATTTTTCAATATACAACAAGATCAATAAATTCTCTTCTCTTTACTTTCCACTCTATACAATGAGAGAAAGATCAAAAAGCTATTTTCTACTATGTTCTTCACTCTTATAGAAAGATCAATCCTTATGAGCAGCTCCTAGCTCTATAAGATCATTTTAGTTTTATCTCATATTATTCTTTGCATATTTACTTTGATATTGATGCTAGTAAAATTATTACATTTATATGGTTGAGTTGACCACGTAATCAATGCAAGTTGTATTACGATTGGAATACCCTAGTAAGCAACTCAAGTTAGTAGAATATGGTCTCTCACTTGAATATAGTCTACGAGATATGGAAGTATTTGGAGATAACTAATGAAAGCACAACTAAGGTGAAGGAATCTCGATTTAGAATGCTTACATAGGGATCTGATTGTGATATTACATTCATGACCCATGAATACAAGTCTTTCTCAAGAAGAAGAGAAACAGAGAAAGATAAACCAAATGATCCCAATGTGACAAGGTGGGACACGTGAAAAAGGATTGTCCTCAATTGCAGAAGAGCTTCAAACAGGAAAAGAAGATCGAGAAGAAGTCCAAGAGGAAAGTGTTGCAAACAACTTGAGAAGATACAAGTAGTAGTGATGAAGAAAGTGAAATCGTTTGCTTGGGATGTGTTGGGATAGTTGAATCCGACTTTGATTCCAACATCAAGGTAAGCAAACTTTCTTATACTGAGCTTTACAATACCTTTCAAGAACTTTTTTGGATGAGTTACCTTGGTGTATGTTGTTTGTTGATGATATTGTATTGATTGACGAGACTAGAGATGGAGTAAATGAGAAGCTTGAGGTCTGAAGACATGCATTGGAGACTAAAAAATTTTGTATAAGTAGGGCTAAGACAGAATATATGGAATGCACCTTTGATGGAAGCAAGGGTGAAGGAATTGAGGTGAAGATTGGTGATAATAACATTCAGAAGAGAGATTCTTTTAGATATATGGGATCTATTTTGCAACAGGATGGGGAAATTGATGGAGATGTTACTAATAGAATAAATGCAGGCTGGCTAAATTGGAGAGGATCCTCTGATATTCTCTATGATAAGAAAATTCCTTTAAAAATTAAAGGAAAGTTTTACAAAGCATCCGTGAGACATGCTATGCTCTATGGATCTGAATGTTGGCTTGTAAACCATAGACATGTGTAGAGAATGGTTGTAGCAGAAATGAAAATGCTAAAGTGGATGTGTGGACACATATGTAAAGATCGGATTTGGAATGATGCAATTAGAAAGAAAGTTGCTGTAGCTTTGATCGAGGATAAGATGCAAGAAAATCGTTTAAGATGGTTTGGTCATTTGCAATGAAGATCATCGGATGCACCAGTTAGGAGATGTGAGTGTTGGTATGTTGAGCCGGCTAAGAGAGGGCGAGGACAGCCCAAGAAGTGTTGGAAAGAGACTATACGAAGTGATCTTAGTTTTTTGGATATAAGCCTGAGATTGATCCAAGATAAATCTGAATGGAGGCGAAGAATCTATGTAGCTGACCCTACTTAATTGTGGGAAAAGGCTTTGTTGTTGTTGTATATGAAGCTTGAAAAGATTAACAAGAGCTAGTAGAAGACAAATCTCTTTTGCTTAATGACTTATATGTATTAAATAAAGAAAATGGGTACCTATTTAGAAAAATATCCGAGCTTAAAAGAAATATTACTTTTGTGACTGCTAGAAAAAAGGAAAAGGAAAGATGGAAAAACATACTTCTAGATCTAATCTTTTCGGAAAAGAAAATGGATTTGGAAAAAGAAGGAAATATTGTAATCTAACCTTGAAGGATTCGAAAAGAAAAGGGCATCAAATCAAAAAAAAATTCAGGTACTGAAGGCTAAGGGAAAAAGAGATAGAGGAGGCCACATCAACGTCAAAGGTGGACCCTACTAAGACTAAACAACTTTCAGAACCATGGATGTAGGCCGCCATCATGGAGAAGCTACTATGACTGGAGAAGTCTGCCACCAAGGATCCCAAGTGGCTTCTTATATTTTTCCTTAAGTTGATCATGCATATGATGCATTGGCGATGAGCTCTCGACTTTTATCTTTAAGGAGGGGCCTTTAAGCAAAGATTAACGGAGAATTCTAGTTTAGGGGAAGCTCAGTTTAAAAGCATGTTTCTCAAATGAAAAGGGGAAGAGCTTGTTTAGTCACCTTGATATCCATCAATTACTATAAGCAACTTTTGGTATGTGTTTGTATCTGTTTTATTAAGTCAAAAGGGGAGAGAAAAGATTGTTTACAAAAATTGTTTTCTCAACACACACTTATTTTTGTAAACATTTTAAAATATTTTATCATCATCATAAAGAAGGAGATCGTTAGTGCATGGGCATGCATATTTTGATGATAACAAAACTTGTGTGTAAAACTTATAGTTAAGTCAAGAGCAGGAAAGCTACTAGACCAGGAAGAAGCTTAAGCTAAGGATCCCAAGCTTAAGTGAAAAAGAAGTCAAGAAGCTAAAGGAGTTCAAGGTTAAGGAGCTCAAGCTCAAGAATCTCAAACCCAAGAGGAAAATGAAGTCTTTTCTTTTATTAAATCACATATATGTAATTTTCTTAGAATGTAGCAACCAACATGTCTCAAGTATCATGCATCTTGCAATTTCAACCCTTTAACTTTGACTTTTAGGTCAAAGAGTCAAGTTGATCGATCAACCACTTTACACTGATCGGTCACACTTGATCGATCAACCTTGTTTTCTGATCGGTCAATATGAATTACGGCTATATTCTAATCGATTGTTTTTTATCTCTCAGCCATCTTCTAATTTTGATTGATCATTTAAATCCACCCACTCGATCATTTGTTTCTCAATGATCACACTTCGTATCATGATCGATCATATCCCATTATAAGAATATTTTTGAAGGCGATTTCACTTCTGATTTGTTTACAACAGCTAGTTTTTCAAAGCCAACGACTATAGGGACTCTAGCACCATACATAGGACCCCATACCTCACTAGTTCAACACACAACAAGAGCAACGAGTTCACTGCTTTCCACTCTATCCTCTGGGAGAAAAATCAAAAAAAATATTTTTTGTTCTGTTCTTTACGCCTACAGCTATGGTGTTTTGTGATCAATTCTTACAGCATGCTCGTCACTCTGTAAGATCATTTTAGTTTTTCCTCATAACATTCTTTGTTATTTACTTTGATATTGAGGTTAGTAGGATTATTACATGCACACAGTTGAGTTGACCGCGTAATCAACTCAGGTTGTGATACGGTTGGGTTGCTCGCATAAGAAACTCAGGTTAGTGGAAGACATGTGTGGCTGGGTTTGAAAGCATGAGTCGAGAGACTCCTGATTTTTACCCAGGAGGGTTACCACATTGAATGCATGTGCACTTGTGGATTGATTGCTTATAGATAGTCTAATGCCACAATCGATGTCGTGTCTCACAACTCATGTCGAGTTTTATCAAGTGTTAATGTTCAACTTCACCACTTAGTACAACCATCCACTCAGCTTTCTTAGTCAAGCTAATACCTTAGTAGTTGTAATATACAGTTCTCATGGTTCTTATGTGCTTAATTACATAAGATTGATTTTCAACAATAACAAAGCCTTTTCTCACATTAAGTAGGGGTAGTTACAAGAATTCTTTGCCTCCATTCAGATCTATCTTGGGTCATTCTCAAGCTTAGATCAAAAAAACTAGGATCCCTTTGTATAGTCTCTTTCCAACACTTCTTGGGTCTTCCTCGTCCTCTCTTATATGGCTCAACATCCCAAAACTCGCATCTCCTCATCGATGCATCAACGGACCTCTGCAAATGGTTTGTAGAGGATAAGATGTGATTTTTCCCGCATCTTATCCTCAATCGGAGATACACCAACTACCCTAATTGCATCATTCTGAATCTGATCTTTACGTATGTGTGTATGTGTCCACACATCCACTTTAGCATTTTTCATTTCTGCTGCTACCATTCTATGCACATGTATATAGTTCGCAGGCGAAAATTCAAATCCATGGAGCATAGCACGTCTCACAGCTACTTTATAAAACTTTCCTTTGATTTTCAAAAGCAACTCAACCATGATTAGGTCCCAAGTCCATGTAAATTGAGGAAGGTTGAGTGCTAGTTAGCTGACAACCAACTAAGAGGACAAATTCCTAAATGTGTTCTTTTTAAGAACACCATTTAAAAACATTCCTATTTAAGCAAACATAAGATTTTTGTTAAAAAAATCAAATAATTTAAATATTAAAAAAGTTAAGAATGTTTAGTTCCAAGATTGATCGCTACAAACAAGTCACAATTTTTTATCAAATAATTTTGAACCTATACATCTTTTGTAACAATAATATCTCAGGGGTTAGTGCCACATAAAATGCACCTTTCTACACCATCCTCATGGGAATATCTATGTTCGGAAAGAGGAAGTGGATTTAAAGAATGCAAGTCAAGAACATGGTAGAGTGGATTGAAGAAATTATACAACAGCATGCTCAACATGCACTCAGTGAAAGGATTATCATTATCGACAGCCTTCCATTTGTCGGGAGAAAAACATATTTTTCTGCTGTATAGATTTTCTCATAAATTATCCATCAAAATGGTCAACCGAATACAATGGACGAAGAGTACTAAAATCCATGAAACATTAACCTTAAGCAACATCCTTCGGAGCTAATAATATTATCACAAGTAATGGAAGACACCATCTAAATCTGTTTTCTACTTCTTAAATGAAGAAGAAAACAGATGGACAGCGTCCACTATCCATACTTCCTGTGGTCTCTCTCCAGATAATCACTTCTCCCTGCAGCAACGTCGTCCACATTTTCGCGGTGCTTCGAGTAAGCATGCTGGTTGCGCCATGGCATGTCGTATAGGTCCTTCCCATCCATATGGCCATCAGGACTAACATGTTTTCTCTTTCGGCTTCCCAAATCCGGTGACTCAAAGTCACGACCATCAAAAGATAACTCCCCCTCTTCCACAACCTCCTTGGCAGGATCTGTTTGGTGTATCCCATTCTCTCGTCCATAGCCATAGCCCCATTTTTCGTGTTTGGTCTTTTCATCCTCAACGGCGAGCTCAACGCCATTTTCAAGCTCTCTCTCAATTAAGTCATCGTCGTCCATCACATCTGCCTTCTTGGAGACATCAGGCCTGGCTTTCCTCCTCTTCTCGATTGCAGCTTTCAACTTATCCTTGTCAAACATTTTTATTGCGCCGACAGGTGAACAATCTTTAGTCGCTTCATTGTAAACCAAATTGCGCTCCTTCCCTTCAACTTTACCAACTATGTCGGATCTTCCAGGATTTTCACCCTGCCGTTCTGATCCATGAATTGTTTTTCCATAGGACGGTTCTGCGGTGGACCCAGATTCATGATGCCGCTGATCTTTGCTATTATCAGCGTTGTGTTCCCAACTAGTACTTCTCTGCTCTCTACCAGAATGATCATGGCCGTCCAGGGTTACCTTTGAGCTGGGATGTTGCCTATCTGCAGTTGGTTGTTCACTGACAGGCCGGAGAGGTGCGGGATTAACAGGCTTCGAAGATGTTGGACCACCAACCTGAGAATGACTATTCTGAACTCCAGACTCTTCAGCAGAGGCTTGGGGTTTTGTAGGGAGACGATGACTGGAAGCACTGGCTGAAGTCCCTTCTACTTCGTTTCCAGTTGTACCTGTAGCCGCACGGTTTTGCTCGTACAGCTCCAACATCTGATTGCTAACTTCTGCAAAAGAACCACAAGTAGAACATTTTGAATGTGAGCTAAACATCAAATCAAGAAACGCAATAGAAGAATACAGATTATATTTAGCAGTTAATTTGAAGAAATTCTTCGCATGTTTAAAATGTTGATTAGCTTTCAGAACAACTTAGAATTCATTTCCGTGGGTGCATGCAAGAATATACAGAAGACCTACGAAGATTTCGACGCAAAATAAAACAGAATCCTAAGTAGTAACAAAAAACAAAGATAATGGAATTTATAACTGAATTGAATATGAATGATGAAACATATAAGTATTAAACAATTCTGACCTCATCAGGCAGGAGAAAAATAAAAAATAGAATGGAAGAACTATATCATCAACAAAAACGTTCCTTTTGATATTCCCCTTCATACTGAAAAAAAAAATGTGGTACAGAAAAATCTACAAAGCTGAACTGGAATAATAGCAGCTAGGAACCATGGAGAACTGAGGGCACTGCACCCTCCAAATACAGAAAACGAGGAAGGAATGTGAAGGTTGAGTAATGATAACTTACACGGAAAGGATTGGGTTGTTGCATTAATTTCCATTTAAGAATAACATAAAAAACTATTGATTTCTTGTTTCTGTTCATAACAAGGTTTCAGACAAATGAAAAAAGATGGCAGCCAGGAACAGAAGACGTTTCTCTCTAATACGGATATTCAAATCAAAATGATCAAAATTGAATTTCATACTAATTAGACCAAGAAAAGGAAAACAGTAGAAACCTTCCAACTGCCTTGGTGTGACATCAAACTCCTGCCACCAGACTTTTTCTCCGTCAGAGGGAAGCTTCACTTTCAGAAACTTTGCAGCCAGAAAGATTGCACCAGCTGCTATATGGTGGGGCTTAAATTGCAGGCAAAGTGAAGTACGTAGCCTGCACACCTCTTTCCATTGCATCATCAATACACACTATTGACAACTTAATGTAAAACAGATGAGAGATGGTAGCTTTGGCATTACCCATCATTGACAAAATTCCAAGCAACTTGAGCAAGTGCATTTTGGGCAACTTTAAATTTTTTTATAGCCTCAACAAGTGGCTTGTAAGGATGATGTACATTAAGGTCAAAGCCAAGAGTAGCAAGTACAACACGCTCTCCTAGCAGAATAAGTTCCTTCTGTTGTTCATATACTTCCTGGCATCAAGGATAAAATGGTTTCTATTAATTTCACATTAAAGCCACTGAAAATGAAAAGTTACATAAGAACTCAAAGATACAAAGAGGAAATGTCAGATCCAGAAACAAAATTTCATAAAAATTGGATTAGTACAAAAACATTTGAGGATTTGTTACAGGCTGCAGGCAAAAGGCAATTGACATGCATAGAGCAAAGAAAACCAACTGTGCAGCAGCATGGATGCGAAAAGCACCGGTGCAGTTTTCTTCTGTTTGAGAAACATCAAAACGAACCACAAGAATGTATCATTGTATCCAAACAATAATCAAGGATAGAACACGTTAAGGTTTTAAATCAGCGAACAAAATTCTAACTAATGTCAATGAATAGGGCATCATATCAATCCTACATTGGGGGCAGATTGATTGTAGGATAAGGAATGTGTACCAAGGGAACTTATCCTCGGAATTTGCATTGCAGAGCAAGTAATAGTACTTTTTTAAATCTCGTCAACTTGAAAAAGAAAATGCCACTTCTTTGTCACCGATCCCATGAATTTAAACAAATAAAGGAGCAAATCTCACTTATTCAAATCTAGTAATTTTCCAGAAAAGTTCCTTATTGCCAATAAAACACACTCCTGTTCGTGGCAGGAAAATACATTTTTCTTAATACTGTAAAGTATCCCATTCTTAAAATGCTTGCACTTTTGATGGCACGTCTTTGATATGCATTACGGATAGAACATGACTTATATGTGCTATTAGTAGCTCCATTTTTACTTGTGAAGTGGATAGCACTATATATACAAGGGTCCTACAAAAAGACAAAGTTCAGCAACTAGTTAAATAGTTGCCAAGAACAAATCCCTCGCGAGGAAAAAAAATCAATCAACCATATTTTTCCAAAAATAACTAACATTTGCATGTAACTAAATATTCATTACAAGTATAAGATCACAAGTCCAAAGTGAATCCAGCTATTCAAATAACATTTACTCTTAATATTGTTTTCAGATGACAATGGTCTGGTGGTAGTGCATTGTGCCAACCACCCAAAAGGCCAAGGTTCAAATCCCTCCTTGTGGGGGTTGCGTTAGGTAGCGGACAACCATCATAAAGATAGTCAAATCTTTCAACATGGATTTAAGCAAGAATCCATGTAGCTGACCCTACTTAAAAGTGGGAGAAGGCTTAGTCATTTTTTATAGTTTTCAGAAAAAAAAGAGCATTGATCTATGTATAGAAACAATCTACACATCTATCGCATCCTCCTCTCTGAAACACGGGTGTTGTTTGTGAATGTTCCAATGGCATCATTGTGGCATCTTGATTAATTCAGAATATATGTGAAGATCTTGCATCTACATCCATGTTGAAGTCTGGTACGAACAAGGTTCAAGAAAGCGGTATGTGTATGCGTTCGGACAAGTCACTGAATAGCGCTTAAGCGGTATGCGGGGGAATATGCGGGGTATATACGGTTCTACGCGGTTTCCTAATTTTATAAAAATAAATAAATAAATAAATAAATACAAAAGTGACTACAACTGAACTAAATTTATGTATAATTGTGGTCCAACAGAAAATCTAAGAAAAATAACTTTCATATAGAGTTCAAAACAATTTCTATCAACCAAATATCTATACTTCAATAAAACACATAGCACATAAAATAATTGACAACAACCAACAAAATAGAAAACTTAGCACACAAAATACCTTTAATGTCATCTATCTCTGTCATTATATTTATAACTGATCCTCCATCAAAAGTACCAAACTTTACATATAATATATTGCATTCATAATAATTATTAGTTGACTAAATTAGTTTGTTGAATTAATAGTACATTGTTCTTTTTCTTCCTTGTGTGTTTAATCCAACCTCGTAGTACAACTACTTTGACGATGGATTTAAATGGTCACGGAATGCTTGGTTGGCATACATGCAAAAGCGAAATAAACATGGCATAAGTATAATAATAAAAACGTGGCACAAATTAAAATAAATAAATAAATGTGTATGCGGCCGCACAGACCGCATATGCGGCCCGCATAAGCACACAGGGCGCATAATGGAGGGTTGCATATGTATATGCGGCCGCACAGGCCGCTTTCATGAACACTGGGTACGAATGTTGGAGTCATGGTTGGCTCAGTGCAAACATGTGTTGCATCATGACCCATATCTTATCTACGAAGTTACTTCTGTGGTGTGATTGACGTTGTTACTTGTTCTACATGGAGTCTCCACTACAAACTCGAGCATCTCTGGGTAACCTTGAATATCACCATGTATGGTATAATAGAGGTCGACCTTCAGTATGTCCTGCTCAGCTGCAACATCACCAGCAATAGAAGGCTGACCTCAACCTCTACCCTCACCTCTTCATAGTCCATGCATGTGTTATTTAACATTCTCTCCATGTGGTTAGAGATGGGAAAACTGTATTGCTATTAATTCCTAAAGTTATACATTTGCATGCATTGCACTGGTTCTGTATTCTTCCGGATTGGATCAACCTCCACCATTCGGATGACGAGTTCCCCTCTTGATAAACTCCATTGCAGATTCTTAAATATATATAGAAATTTGGCTGATATTACACTCACTTTATATGCTGGAACTGCACCCGATTCACCAACAAACGGTCTTATGATGTGAAAATATCAATCTATGTAATGATCACTCAAATATCATCAGCTTAGACCAACGATCGCACTGCTTAGCTTCATGTAGTCCATTCTCCAACATGGTTGCATGTTTATCCTGCCAATCAACGTCAACTTCCCAATGGCATGCAAGACAGTTTGCATCGCATGCCCATGACATCATTGGAGAAGACCAACGATTGCGCTTTTCAGCTTCGTGTAGTCTATTCTCCAATGCAGGTTGCACGTTTATCATACCAATCAACGGCAATCTTCCCCCTCAAGTCAATGGCATGCAAGACAATATGAAGCATTGCATGCCCAAGATACATGCCCGATTTATGTCCGAACATCCATCAAACTGACAGTACTTGATCTGTTGATTAAGATAGTAATGCTCCATAAAATGAAAATAAAACAAAGAAATCCTTCAAGCAGTAACCTGGAATGAGGCAATAAACATCAGGACTAACTCCAAAACACGTGTATGAACAAACAAGTAAAAAAATAAGGTTGCAACATGTCATAACCTATATACATTGAATAAAACTACCTTCTACAGGGCTTGCATGCCAAAGTGCCTCCTCAAGGTAGATCACGTGTGTGTGGCGTCCCCAACACCAAAATGATGCAGTCTAATGAACACTCAATGGTTTTCCTTGCCACAGTGGTGGTTCCTTAACAGTCCGGGCAAAAATATGTGGACATCATTCCCATGCACATAGTTGTGAAAGGACCAAGTCATTAATCTTCTGTTGCGTCATGTCATGGACATCATTCAACACACAGTTCACTTCTCTCAAAACATTGTCGTTTTGCAGAGTAACATGACCGACAATGCATCTATAAATTGATGACTAGCCACATCTACAACCAGTGGATTGTGAATCTTGACTAATGTACCAGGAGCTCCAACAACTTGTGGAATGTCAACCTGATTGTGCCCTTGATGATTGGTAACGGTGTTGATAATCAACTGTGATGGTCGAAGGGCAAAATGTTGATCACCAGAATCACATGAAACAACTTCTTAATCAACTCAGCATAGTTAAATTACCCTCCACATCATTATCGTTACCAACGGGCATCAATATTGGTCTATTTACTTCCAATCATCCAAGTTTAACAATCCAGTGAAAGCCATCCCTTGCCTCAAACCAAGGTCTTTCAACAATATACATGCCACATCTCTCCTAAAATAAAATAAATGATGAAATCAAATGTGCTAATCTAAACAATAATGATAAATGGCAAAATCTAATCGAAAGATCAATAATCGAATCAATAAACATGAAAAAATAAAAAACCATATAAATATAAGTGGATGCTCGCAGCTTGTGAGACGGGAGGGCAACCAGTCGTGCTAGGAGGAGGTCACATGAGTGAGGGTGGCGAGGTTTGTTCCAAAGTGGGCGACAAGGAGTTGTTGGAGGAGCGCTGCAATAAATGAGCAAAGTTGGGCTTTGCTGAAGTGGCAGAAGGTCAAAGGCGGAGCTGTTGCGTGATTAAATTAGGCAAAAGGTAACAATTTTGGTAGATGTGTTAACCTTAACCCATATACTAGTATACCACACCTATACCGAGTGTGCTATAGATGTCACCTTTATTGAATGCAGTATTTATAACACATTTATAAAATGCGAAATTATTTTAACTATTTGACAAAATTAATAATTATTGGACCACAAACAAGAAGTATGTTTTATTCACACCATTATTTAAGAATTTCTCTCAAAATCATCCCTAACCCAAGTACAAAATAACTTTTTGTAATATTGTTACTGTAGGAAATAGAATTACAGCTTACTTTGGATCAAGTAAATACAGTTCCTACTTGATCAAGCATAGGTTTGAATTCACGAACAAATATTGGGAGAATAAAAATTTGATAGAAAAAGATGTATTGTATTCTTTTTTTCCATTCAAAGACCAAAATCGTAATTCAAGATATGAATTGATGATTCACATAGCATCCTTCCTCCAAATGCGAAGACTTTTCCATTTTTTAAACTCATTGAAAACTTTCAATAGGAATTTTGATATGAAGACACTCCAGGAGGAGTCGTAGCAAATCAAGGAGATATTTTCTCTGGTAGATGATCAGATCCCTCTTGGATGTACCATTATTGATTCCGTGGAATTATATCACATTTCTCTCTTCAATATCCTGAACCCTATTAGAAATTTTACATTCCATTGGATGATGGGTTTCTCTTGAAACCTTATTCCAGTATAATAAGAAAAGGAGATCGATACAACGATACCCATGTTGGGCCTTTGGAATAATTTTTTTATTCTGGTTTATTCAAACCCAAAGAAACTAAAATTTATATTAAAAAAGAGAGAAACGGAGAAAGAGAAAAGAAGAAAAAACAGAAAAAAGAAGGTTGTAACAGGAAAAAAGGAAAATAATCCACAAAACAAGATGATTGTTCAAACGAGGAGAAAAAAAGTTTGTTTTCCCCATATTTCTTCTACCAACTTGATAGGATACCTAGAAGTATGTGAGAAAGGGGAGTATCATAGCAAAGTTTTCAAACTCTACCCTGTTTGAGTTCTCAAAGAGAAACTCAAGTTTATCCTATCAAGGGCAAGAATCTGGCTCCATTGTACTTTGATTATAGTCCCCCTATGAGATCCTTTTGATCCTATAACAGATCTGAGACCTACATATGGACTCATTCTCCGAATTTGCTATTAGAAGAGGGACATTTCGAGATCTACATGAGAGAGACCCATTTTAGATCTTTGTATGTTTATTCCAATGATGTTTTCGGTTCTTAGGAGATGAACCTGCCAGCCGTTGAAGAAACACATTGTGGGTCAAAGATATCTAGGAGGGAGGCGTTTTCATGCTGTTGACTCTAATCGAGGCGAATGCCTAGCACAAGCATCTTGCGTATACCGACATTGCTGAGTGTACCATTATTTCGAAGACTCCCTCAAATCCCTCTTGCATACCTGGATGATCGAGATGCATTGGCGTTGTCATCGTCAACCAGAAGAGTGCGTGAAATCAGGTTGGCATAAATTATCATGTCTCGGGTGTGTGATTGAGTAGAGTCTTTACTTTGCCTAAGTTCAAGCTGAGCATTGCAAGCTTCAGGTTGAATATACACGTTGAGATAGTGAAGAGTAAAGTAATTTGGTAAATGAATCTTGTAGGAGATTCGTCAATTATGTTCTATCCCACATTATATACTTGTGAAAGAGTTAAGTACGTTGGGGCCTATATATAGGACCATCCACTACATGTCTTAGATACGGAGAATCAATGAGACAACATAAATAATAGATAGACTTTCCCGTGGAGTACAGTGGGTCATCATGAGCATCTCAAATCACAAAAATCAAACATTTTGATCCAATTTCACTGCATATTTAATATTTTAGATCATTTTCGACAATTAGAATTATCTTGCCGAAACTTCCAAAAGAGGCGGCACGATGCTCCTTAGTATCAACATATCATGATGTTCAGGAAGTTCTGGTTGCACGATACTTCTTATAATATCCTTATTCTTCACAAATATCTCAAACCGGTTGCACAATCTTAAAAAAGCTTTGAGTAAATAAGTAAAACAAACATTTGTACCAATCATCAATGAGGTTCCAATTAGTCAATAAATCTAGAACCTAAAGGAGGAAAGTATGCCTACCTCCACATTTTTCTTATACTATAACTATAAAAGTCGGTGCAGGACTACATGAATAGAAAGTTGAAGTATGGATAGGCAAAGTTGAGCGGAGGTCCCCTATACATTTATGGGGTCATGAAAGTGAGTTCAAAAAGGAAAAGAAGGGATCACTCCTTATACACGACCCTCATTTTGGTCCAATCTTGCACATCAAGCCCCCCTTAGTCATTCTTTCTCGAAAGAACTACAACGATAATGTTTAACCATTGACATTTACAGGCTTTATTAAAATTTATAAGAAAGAATGTATCACCAAAACATGTAGAGAAGAGGTATGGAGGGCTAGATTTCGTGATGAATGAAGTTTGGAGGAGGGCGGACAATATATTTCCCATTGGAAGCGAGGCCCTCATTTCAGATGCAAGGTTTATGGGAACCATGCTATGGTACAGGCGGCGCTTGACCTCCTCGGTCGTTCTGCAGCTTGTGAGGAAGACGACAGGTAGATAGTTCGTTGATGTGGTACTAAGAGGCACCTTCAGTCCAGGTGAATTGTTGGGTGATTTGTTGATCGAAACTTTTCTGAAAGATGGGTGGGAACTTAATTTTGTTTTGGGTGAAGTCAAGAAAACGTTGGGTATTTCTTTCATGGGTGAAGTAACTCAGATTGACGAGAACCCGATTTCTGTTCGAGGATTGTCATTTAAGGATAGCAAGATGTTCTATATGGATCGACCAGTAGATGGGATACGATGGTGTTTGTATGTTATACTAAGGAGAGAAGAAGATTTAAAGATGTTGAATGGCAATGATTCTTGGGGTCCCGTTTCTGTCAAGGAATCATGATTTGAGCATACAACATTGGTTCTTATTCGAGAAATGAAAATCCTATAATCTGAATCCGCATCGCTCTACAGATAGGTCGAGCCACCTTTCGCTTCCCCTCCCAGTGGTATCGTCACCACAGCTTCCGGAGGTCGAGGGTGTGTCCTCTTCATCCTCGGAAACAAAAGAAGGTGATCAAGAAGTAATAGTTGTCATTGACAAGTCACCATCAAAGGCCTCGCTAAATGAAAGGAGTAACATGGCAGCAAGGGAAGCATAGAAGATTGCGAAACTGAAAGTGAAGGAATAAATCTCGGATTTTAAATTTCGAAATCAAATGGAAGCAAACAGTTTTGAGGATTGATCCTTGCGAGATTCGATAGGAATATCGCAATTGTCACTCAGTGCGGGACTAACTGTTGTTCTCTCAATTTCTTGAAGGGATTTAGCGGTACAGTTGGGTGGATTCGGGTCCAACCCGATTAGATGGTGCAAAGGAGATGCAACTCAAGTTCAGATTTTCATTAACTCATGTGTTACCCCTTCTCTGACATGAAGCTCGATCGGGTTTTATTTCCCTTAATATGCACCTGAGTTTGGGTTTGCATGTTTGGTATG
This sequence comes from Ottelia alismoides, assembly GCA_037367405.1. Classification (NCBI taxonomy): domain Eukaryota; kingdom Viridiplantae; phylum Streptophyta; class Magnoliopsida; order Alismatales; family Hydrocharitaceae; genus Ottelia; species Ottelia alismoides. Next base: position 11,426 of record JAZKJV010004325.1, on the reverse strand, counting down.
AAGACTTGATTCAGGAGGCACATTGCAGAAGCTAAGGGTACTCTTCACTCGGAAGCGCATCTTGTTTGCGAGCAGAATGACTTGGGTGTCAGTGATGATTACCGATCTGGCTCTGTTTTGAAGGAAGAGGATGTTGCTGGTCTTAATAGCACTCCAATGCATACTACATAGTCTACTACATTGGTACCCTTCGACTCCTCTAGCACTACCATGCATACATCACAAGGCACTAGATGATAGCCAATGATGCCTGACTATGGAGGAGATGGCAGCATTACATTCCAGACGCACCTGGACCTTGGTCAGTGCATCAGCTGGTGCATCCATGGTTGGACATAAGTAGGTCTTCACAGTGAATCATCAGGCAGATGGTAGCATGGATCGCTACAAAAAGCTCGAATGGTGGCAAAAGGATTCACCTAGACATATGGGGTGGACTATCAAGGCAACTTTTCTCTCATGGTGTGTTACGTTACTCTTCATAGTATGCTCTCCATTGTGGCGGCCAAAGGTCATTGTTTCAATTGGATGCAAAGAATGCCTTTCTATATGGAGACCTGCAGGAGGAAGTATATATACACAATCACTTGGGTTAGTTATTAAGGGAAAGTTTAGAAGATATGAATGCTCCATAAGACTACTTATGACCTTAAGCGGAGCCCAAGAGCATGGTTTCAAACTCAATATATCAATAATGCTTCACCAGATCGATTGCAGATCATTCACTATTCATACACAAGTCACCGAGAGGTATTATCGTCATTTTGGTGTGCATATTTGACATCATTATTATATGAGATGGCATGCAGATGGAGGGCTTTTAAGACAAAAGCATCTCTTGGAAAGCGGATTATCACCAATGACTTTAAGGAGCCTCAATACTTCCTTGACCTAGAGTTTACCAAAAATCACATAGGACTTGTAATGAATCAAAGAAAGTATGTAATTGATCTTATTCCATAGATTGGGATGGTAAATTGCTGAACTATTCCTGGATCCCAGTATGAAACTCCAAGATGATGACACAGAAGAGATCGATAAGAGGAGATGAAGAGAGCTTGTTAGAAAGCTTCTTTATGTGGCCATAACTAGACCGAATATCTTGTTTGCTGTGAGAAAAGTAAGCCAGTTCAAGGAGCAACCATGACATGCCCACATGGATGCAACCACAATGATTCTTGGGTACCTGAAGTCCTCGTTAGGTATAGGATCGCTCTTCAACAAGGGAACATTTCTTGTTATAGTAGAAAGTCAACCACTGGCTTATTGTGTTCATTGGTAGCTGTAGCTCTCTTGTCTCGTGGAAACAGTAAGAAACTAATAGTGGTGGCTAGAATGAGCATTAGCTCATAGTACAAGACCATGGTTCAGGTTAGCACTAAGACGATGTCGGTCAAAACAACTAAGAAGCATCTTCTAATCCAGCTCTTATGTGGCAATTAGACATCATTATTCATTGTAAACAATCCTACATTCCATGAGCGAACCAAAAATACTGAGGTTAATTGTCGTTACAACAGCGGCATGATCCAAAAGAGCTTCATTTCTACTTCCATATTAGTTTGTTAGACTATGACGGCTGATATATTCACTAAAGCACTCGTCTGGGAATCATTTCAGAAGTGTTCATCCAAGCCGAGCACATAGACATCTACACTCCACTTTGAGGAGTGTTATAGTAATTAAGAACTTATAGTAATATGCTATTATCCTTTCATTTCTATTTCTATATAGTCCAACGGGGCAACCTCCTTTTACCTCTAGGTGTTCCTTTCTATAAAGAATCCTAGAGCGCATAATAGTATACACTCTTATTTCCCTTTGCAACATAGCATTATTAAGAATCACATATATATTCCTGTAAAACTAATGGTTCATAGCCAATATGGTTTATGTTCATAAATTTCCAACACCTTCCATGACTATCAATTCTATGAGTTGGATTCTTCGTAAGAAGCTAGAGGCAAACAACCCTTTGCTTACCATAACACCATATGTGATGGTGCAGATTAAACAATTTTAAATCAAAGACCTCTACTGCTGCTCTGGCCGCAGAATCTGGCAACGGCAACACAACTTTTAGAAACAGTATCCTGATGGCCCTTATTTTATGATAGTAGAATTAAAATGTGTAATGACTCTTCCCACGGGATATTTCTTCAAAACATATTTGATCTCAGGCATACATGCTCCAAACATATACTTTGAAGATTTAGAACATTGTGATTAACATTAAGTACAGATTCTATTATCAAAATCATTTTTTGAAAGGTATTATCAGAACTGTGAATAACATTAGATACAGAAAACAAACTAATGCTTAAATAGGCAGTATGACTTATAGTTCCAACCAAGGTTCGAAAGATCGATATACATATCATATCGTGTTGGGAAAAATGAACGAGTTGTTTATTCCATAAGCCCTAGGCTCTCTTATATAGGAGAGTAGCCTATGGGTAAATTACATAAAGCATACAACTGAAAATAAAATAACGAAGGGATACATACACTACTATATGCGTTAACACTCCCCCTCAAGATAGAGCATAGATATCAATCATGCTCAGCTTGGATGCACACTTCTGGAATGGGCCTCGTAGTAATTCCTTGGTAAATATATCAACAGTTTGATTCTCTGAGGTAACATGAGATGTAGCAATGAACCCCTTTCTGAATCATGTCACGTATGTAGTGACAGTCAACTTCAATATGCCTGGTCCTCTCATGGAATGCTGGGTTGTTTGCAATGAACAAGGCTGCCTGATTATCACATTCCAAGTTCATAGGAAGCGGTATATCAAGACATAGATATGTAAGAAGAGCTTTCACCCACATCATCTCTGTGCTAGCCTGGGCCATAGCCCTATATTCGAATTCAGCACTGGATCTAGCTACCACCGTATGTTTCTTGCTCCTCCATGAGACTAGAGCATCTCCAACATAGACTGCAAATCCTGAGGTGGACTTCCTGTCCTTGGGACATCCTGCATAGTCTGCATCCGCACATGCTGAGATAGAAATCTCCTTTTCCTTCTTAAATAGCAAACCTGCACCTAGAGATGATTTGAGATACCTAAGAATCATGTGTATTGCATCCATATGGACCTGACGTGGTTGCTCCATGAACTGGCTCACACGACTCACTGCAAATGATATATTAGGTTTAGTGATCGTGATATACAATAGTTTGCCTACCAGTTCTCTGTATCTTCTCCTGTCCACCTCCTCTGTGTCATCGTCATAGAGCTTCATGCTAGGATCCATTGGTGTCGTAGCAGGCCGACACCCAAGCATACATGTTTCACTCAACAAATCTATAAGATATTTCCTCTGCGACATTACTAATCCATACGAATTTCTAGCAAATTCCAGCCCCAGAAAATATCTAAGGACTCCAAGGTCCTTGGTGACAAATTCGGTTCCCAGTTTTTCTTTCGCCTGCTTTATGCCCTGCTCATCATCTCCTGTAATCAAGATGTCATCTACATAAACCATGATTACAATAATACCTCTAGCAGTCTTCTGTACAAACAAGGAATGATCACCATTGGAGCGTTTGTATCCTTGTTTCTCAAAGAGGTCTGAGAGCTTCTGAAACCATGCTCTGGGGCTCTGCTTAAGGCCATAGATAGCCTTATGTAATCTGCATACCTTGGAACACTCCCCCTCAACAGCAAAACCAGGTGGTTGTTGCATATATACTTCCTCCTGCAAATCTCCATATAAGAATGCATTCTTCAAATCCAGCTGATAGAGCGGCCAGTCTCTAGCAACTGCAACTGACAACAAGATCCGGAGAGTGGAATGACGGGCTACATGCGAGAATGTGTCAAGGTAATCCACCCCGTATGTCTGTGTAAAGCCACGTGCAACAAGACGTGCCTTGTACCTATCAATAGAGCCGTCTGCATTGTGCTTCACTGTAAACACCCACTTACAGCTCACCGGGTTCACATCTGCAGGTATAGGAACCAGACTCCAAGTTCCTCTGGACTGAAGTGCCTCCATTTCTTCCTCCATTGCTAGCCGCCATCTACTATCCTGCAGAGCATCTTGATAATTCCGTGGAATATCTACAGCTGGCAGTGCCACCACAAATGTCCTGAAATCTCCAGATAATCTATCAAAAGACACAGATGCTGACAATGGATATGTAACACAGCTCCTCTTCGATTTGCGTAGAGCAATGGGAACATCTAAATCTGTTGTAGCCTCATCTGGCCCCTGCAACATATCCTGCTCAGAAATGTCGTCATATCCATCAATAGAAATATTTTCATTACATACCATAGGCGAGCTAGGAGACGAGTCATGACCATAAGCGGGAGGAGGCCTGCAGGTATAATGGAACGATAGTGGTGAGACAGGTATATGTGGTGGTGGCGGTGTTGGTGGTGTTGATAACGGCATTTGAGGTGGTGGTGTCATGTATATGGCATCAGTAGATGGAGGTGGTAGCTGCTGGTCTCCCGAAGCTGAAAAATACATAACAGATTCAAAAAGTGTAACATCTGCACTGACCATATACCACTGACGCAGAGGATCGAAACACTTGTACCCCTTTTGAGTTCTGGAGTACCCAACGAAAACACACTTGACAACCCTAGGAGAGAGCTTGTCAGTACCAGGCGACAACTGATGGACAAAGGCAACCGAACCAAACACACGAGGAGTAAGAGTGAACAGATCCTTCCCAGGATGGATGAGGGAAAACGGAATCTGTTCATTCAAGACAGAAGAAGGCATACGATTGATTAGGTAACATTCAGTGAGAACTGCATCACCCCAGTAAGAGTAGGGAACATGACTCTGTATAAGAAGTGATCTTGTGACATCAAGAAGGTGACGGTGTTTCCTTTCAGCAATTCCGTTTCGTTGAGATGTATGAGCACAAGATGTTTGGTGAACAATCCCTTTTGAGGAGTAATAATTGGTAAGAACATTGGTGCACAATTCTAAAGCATTATCACTTCTCACAAACTTCACAGATGTGGAGAAAACATTTTGTATTTCATTCAGAAAATGGATAATGATATTTCCTGCTTCAGATTTATTTTTCATCAAAAATACCCATGACACTCGAGAAAAATCATCCACAAATACTATATAAAATCTGTGTCCCTGATGATCAGGTGCACGACTCGGACCCCAGACATCAATATGAAATAACTCGAACTTGGAGGTACTACTCCGACCTGGACGACTGGGAAAGGACGACTTGTGATGCTTTCCCAACTGACACGCCTCACATTGAATAGGTGTGTGAGGAAGACCATAACGTAACACGTGACGCAACTTCTGAAGCGGTAAATGTCCAAAGCGCAGATGCCACAATAAAGTAGATACTTGTCCAGTGGGAAGGGATGAGGTTCCAGCAAATGGGGTCTGATTCAGGCGGTAGAGGCCTCCTTGCTCATAGCCACGACCAATCACGTTGCCCGTATGGATGTCCTGAAAAATCAAAGAAGATGGATCAAAAATTGCCCGACAATGTAGATCCTTCGTAATCTGACTAATTGACAACAAATTCATTGAAAAATCAGGTGCATGTAGCACATTCTTGAGCTGCATAGAAGATGTCAATCTAATCTCCCCCTGACCAATGATGGGGGAATGCGTACCATTGGCAATTACTATTGTTCGGCCTGGAGGAATCTGAGTGTATCCTGTAAGTAAACTGTAGTCGCCACATAGGTGATGTGTAGCGCCCGAGTCCATAATCCATGGTAATGTATCTGACCTACTACTGGTGAATGCAAGTATGCTACCTGAAGCACTGGTAGACGCAGAGGCAGAAGCAGTGGCATCAGATTGACTCTCAGTAGTCGGTGTTGGACCAGATGGTGGAATAATGCCCCTCAGACGGGCAACTAGATCGTCGAACCGCTGATCCAAAGTAGCAGCAGATGGAGGCTCTATCTGCTCAGCAACTCGTGCGGATGCAGGAAATCCATGCTTCGAGTAGCATGTGTCTTCATTGTGTCCAACGCGGTGACAGTAGGTACATGTTGGCCTAGTACGGCCACCTCTTCCACGAGGTCCATGTCCACGGCCCTGGTGATGAAGTCCGCGACCCCTGTTGGTTGCCATGGCTGAAGTATTCTAACATGTGGCCGTGGAAGGAACTGTGATCCGACTCAGTCTATGGAAAGCTTCCTCCATGGGAGGAATAGTAGAGTCGGCCAAAATCTGTGATCGTGCCGCCTCATACTCTGGATCAAGTGCAGCCAGGAACACGCCCACCATAGTCGTGTTCCTATATGTCTTCTGTTGTTCTGGCGTGGCTGTCAGGGGCATGAAGCTGTAGAACTTCTCGAACATCCCTCTCAGTGATGTATAGAGAGAATGTAGAGGGCGACCATTCTGCTTGATAGTGAAGATATCATGCTGGAGTTGCAGAATCTTTGTCTCGTTCTTCGCCTGTGAATATGTAGCCGCTAGAATGTCCCACATATCCTTGGTTGTGGGTTGATGTAGAATGTCATTGGCTATCTCAATTACCAGTGTACCGGATAGCCAAACTTTGGCGTATGCATCATCAGCCTCCCAAGAGGCATTGGCTCCAGTCTTCTCAGCAGGCTCTGGTTTGGTAAGAATGTGCTTCTTACCCGTTGACTTCATCATGCTCATGAACTGCATTGCCCACAGTTCATAGTTTGTACCGTCCATCTTTACAATAGGCGCTGGACCACGAAAGGCGCCAATAGATGGGATATCCGCCTTGCTTTCTGACATACTGGAGATGGAAGACTGGAGCGATTGACAGAGGATGAGATTCGTCTACAATGACATAGACGGGTTTAGTTGCACGTGTAGACCTCAAGCAACTAAACTCATGTAGATGAAGATGTGCGCCCTAGGGCTTAGGGCTTAGCACACGTACACGCGCGCAAGAAGCACGCGCACACGCAACTGGTTCGCACTCGCAACTGGTTCTCACGTGCTTAGGGCGCAGGAAAGGAGGCTTCAGGCGCAGAGGAGACGCACTCACACAGTGATGGATCGCGCGCAAGGGGGCTACGGCGCGCAGAGGAAGCGCGCTCGCGCAGTGCGCGGCAGAGGCGCAGCACGGAGGCACAGTGCGCGGCAAAGGCGCAGTGCACAGCAGAGGCACAGGAGCGCTGGCGCACTCGCGCAGGCACGTAGGAGCAGCAGCACCGGCGCACGAGGGTGCTGGTGCGGCTGCGGTGAGCCCCGGCGGCGCCGATGAAATGGAGAGAGAAGGAGAGGCCGGCGGGTGGGTAGGGTAGGGTTAGGGTTTCGAGAACTCCGATCTAGGACCGTCGCTCTGATACCATGTTGGGAAAAATGAACGAGTTGTTTATTCAATAAGCCCTAGGCTCTCTTATATAGGAGAGTAGCCTATGGGTAAATTACATAAAGCATAAAACTGAAAATAAAAATAACGAAGGGATACAGACACTACTATATGCGTTAACATATCGGTCAGCTCGAAAAGGGATATATTGGAGATATATAGGGGTATATCGACAATATCACTGAAAATATCGAAAATGCTTCAAAAACATGATTTTTCGGAAATTTTAAATCATCTTACAACAACAAAGCCTTCTCCCACAATTAAGTAGGGTCGGCTACATGGATTTGTTGCCTCCATTCAGATCTATTTTGGGTCATTCTCAGGCTTAAATCCAAATAACTAAGATCCTTTCGATTAGTCTCATTCCAACACTTCTTGGGCATTCATCGCCCTCTCTTAATCGGTTCAATATCCCAAATCCCGCATCTTATAACCGGTGCATCAACCGATCTCCTTTGCAAATTTAGATCAACCTATTTCTTAAAAAATAAATAGCATGCACCAACACATATCTACAAGAATGGGGTGTATTTAACACAACAATACACATTATATCACACATCATCATCGAGTGTCAATGATGACAGTTGACTCTTGAGAAGTCAATGATGAAATTCGAGCAATAAAACTTAACAACATAAAAGACATGTATTTAGCACATTAGATTTGTATCATATCGCATATTATATATAAACAGAATGATGAACTATATCGAATAACAAACAGATAAACAAATAAGCATAATACCGTATAGTTTTTAAAGAATGTCATTCACAACAATCACAATTTTGAATGAAAGATGTATTAAAATAAATTGAAGAACTTTGTAACTGTAAAAAAGAAAATCAATGTTGATTGTCTAGAAATGGATATATTGGGATATATCAAAAATATCGATGGAATCTTTAAAATGGGATCAAAGAGAATTTTTTTCATGAATTAAAATCATCTTAGTTCTTAAAACAACAAGTAATGTACAAATACACTTGTATAGACATGGAGAATTAACAAAATGTTGAATTGTAGATTATGTATAACAAAAGCCTCAACAATATCCGATATGAAACAAACAAATATCTTACAATAGCATGTATTGTATACTATAGAGTACATCATTCATGATAACCTGAAATTTGCAACAAGATGATCTAATATAAATTAGAATCTAACAATGCTTGTGAACTAAGATAATCAATCCAAGCGAAGTCAAAAACTACCTTTCGAGCTACTTGCCTCATAAAAACAAATAGTGAAATCAGTGAACAAGGTTGATGTCGATGATACAGTATTGATATACGGGTTGTAAAAGTAAGTCGACTAGCATGACTAATCGGTCCGACTAATCTACTCGGTGGGGTGGTCGACTCACTATTGACTAATCGGCCAATAGTTGGTCCGTCGACTACACGGCCCGACTAGTCGGTAGGTTTTTGCAAGGAGAAACTACATTTTTTATTTTTTTGCTTTTCTAAAAGCTAACTTATTCTAATATGCTTAATATTTTATTTAAACAATTACTTCTTTTATTTCATTATGATAATGTAAAAATTTGTGTGAATATATAAGAATATATGTAAAATAAATGATTTATATATTTAAAATAATTAAAAAAAATAAAATAACTAAAGGCCAAGTAAATCCAATCAATCGACCGACTGCTGATTAATCCTTAGTCAATCACCCAGTTGACCGACTACTGACTCACTTTCAACAACCTTGAGACATGATACTAACGTCATCAATCTAAATGGTGGACAATTTGCACTAAATACTTCAAATTACACTGATCTCAACATTATGAGATGATATATCATTGATATATCGCTCAATATCGATCGATATCAATAACCTAAGTAATATTGGTAACTTGTCGATATGGATATATTGGGGATATATTGATGATATATAGGGATATTTCAATCCATGGTTCCAAAACCAATTTGGGGGACCGATCATTCTTGACATGACACTCTACAATTGCAACAAGGAGAAGCAGAGCATCTCATGATGGGGCAGCTTATGAATCGCCAAGGGTAGATAATAATTGCCCATGGCGACTATCGCATCCATGCCCCTACTTATAGAGCACCGCATCATGCTTCATAACTCTCTACTTCGAAGTGTTGGCAACCATATCGAGAAGCACTCCTTTACCTTGAACTCGTGGAGTACTTTGAGACAGTGTTGATGCTCTTTGAGCCTCTCCAGTCAACCACAATACACAAACAACCTTGTCGACAATACCCAACAGGGGTTCATGCTTCTTTTATTCTACTAATGGTCATCTACATTTTATGAGTCGCTTTTTCGAGAATTTTCTCTAAAGTGAGATGCAATAAGGATGAGGAAGGGCATGTGATTGTTACTCAGAATGATATAGAAACTAGTAGTGAAAGTGACTTGAATCGTGCAAGCTACATACGAATAAAAAAGAATGAAGTAGATGAGGCTTTGAGGGTTATGAAATCTGGAAAAGGTGCAGGACATGATGACAATCCTATAGAAGTATGGAGAGTTCTAGGTGAGCGTGGTTTGACTTGTCTCACAAAATTATTCAATGTTATATGGCAAAGCAAGAAAATGCCAGAAGAATGGAGGAGAAGCATTGTAGTGCCTCTATAAGAACAAAGGAGACGTCCAGATTGTGCGAATTACAGAGGTATCAATCTGACAAGTCATTCTACGAAAATTTATGAATGTGTGATTGAAAGAAGGTTGAAGCAAGCTTCCTAACTATTGAAGTCATCCACTTGCTGACGAGAACAATGGAGATTTATAAAGTTAAATGAAAGAAGCTACATATGATTTTTATTGATTTGGAGAAGGCTTATGACTCCGTCCCCCAGGTTACCACGGGATAACCTGACAACCAAATGCACCCTAAAGGATTTCGTATAATTAGGGCTAAGACTGAATATATGGAGTGCACTTTTGATGGAATCAATGGTAAAGAAATCGAGGTGAAGATTGGTGACGATAGCATCCAGAAAAAATATTCTTTTAGATACTTGGGATCTATTTTGCATATGATAGGAAAATTGATGGAGATGTTAACCATAGAATAAATGCAAGTTGACTAAAGTGGAGAGGAGCCTCTACTATTCTATGTGAAAAATTGGTGTAGCTCCGATCGAGGATAAGATGCGAGAAAACCACTTAAGGTGGTCTCACCATTTGCAAAGGAGGTCGGCCGATGCACCAGTTAGGAGATGTGAGTTTTGGGATGTTGAGCCAGCTAAGAGAGGGTGAGGAAGGCTCAAGAAGTGTTGGAATGAGACAATCCAAAAGGATCTTAGTTTTTTGGATCTAAGCCCGAGAATGACCCAAGATAGATCTGAATGGAGACAAAGAATCCATGTAGTCAACCCTGGGAAAAGGCTTTGTTGTTGTTGTTGTGTTTTTCGGGAGGTTTGTATTTTAATGCAGTCGTAGGATCTTCATTTAATCAAAAGCTCTTCTTTTAAAAAAGAAACTTTGTAGGGATGATTTAGAAGCAATGTCTTCTTTCGAAGAAGAAATTCCGCATGGATTCCTTTTATAATTAAAAAGATAAGCGGCCATGAGCTCTTTCGAGTAGCAAACAAACAAACTTCCAAGGGTGAAATGAGGCTCTTTCAAGTAGCAAACAAACCAGTTCCCAAGGTCAAAATGAGCTGTAAATGTAAAAGCTAATGGTGTCAATTGAGATTTTGCCACATCAGATTGTTTCACAAATTGTAAATATCAGTATTAAATATTTTATATATGTGTGCGTGTATGTATGTACGTAATATATATATATATATGTGTGTGTGTGTGCATATTAGAATTTGAAATAAGGACCACATTGTTAAGTGGAGCAAAGTTGGTAACTTTGACATAATCTGCTCTGACATGATTAATAAAAAGGGAAAAAACAGGAGGAAAAAAAATAGCGACAGTCCCACACCAAGCTTCATAATTCTATAGTATACTTTAATGTGAACCAATATATATAATCCTTAAAAAATAAAGTAAACAATATAAACCAGACTACTGAAAGAAATCAGTTTCTGCATATTAGCATGCATTTCCCAGCAGAGAGACAGAGAGAGAAACATAGAACACTTTTTTTGAGGAAGAGTTT
>JAZKJV010004324.1:0-207063 GCA_037367405.1 Ottelia alismoides | reverse complement strand
TCACCCCACATTGCTTGACCTGGAACCCTTGGCTCTCGACTGACCATGATAGGTGTGATGCTCCCGGTCGCAGTCCGTCGACCACCCGTCCAGCCAACCTTAGGTAATTCCTTGAGCTTCTCAAATCTCTTCTGCGGACTCTCCGTCAGATACAATTTGCCTCAACTTCACTAGGGATGAGCATTGGGCCGGGCCGGCCCAGCCCAACCCGAAGCCCAGCCCACCAAGCCCGGCCCAGCCCAAGCCCGAATCCACATTGGGCCGGGCTTGGGCCGATATTTTTGGCCCATTTTTTAATTGGGCCGGGCTCGGGCTTGCCTCGGCCCAGCCCATCAGGCCCGGTAGCCCAGCCCGTATCAAAGGCCCGCTATGTGGCCCGGAACCCGGCCCGAATAGGCCCGAAATTCAAGCCCACACACCAAGGCTCTGTTTGGTTGCAAGGTTGGGCAGGGTTGGGTTGGCCCAACCCGGGGTACCCCTCCTTCCAAACCTCTCAATCCTCCTCACAGTTTACTATTCACAGCGGTACCCCAACCCAACCCAGCCCTGCCAACTCTGCAATCAAACGAACCCCAAGTTTAAAGCCCAAGTTACCTTTTTTTTCCTAAACTACACAGCACAATCCCTAAGTTCCCACCGCACAGTCACAGCCCCCCCCCCCCCCCCCCCCCCCCGACTCCGAGAGTCCAACTTGAGAGGCGCCCCTTGTCCGAGGATCGAAGCCCTAACTCTCCATGGTCGTTGTGCCCACTCGCCACCCTAACTCTCCACGGATCTGACCGGCGAAGAGCACTTCCTCCCCTGCTGCGTCTGCCAGAATCAGCCTTGCCCGTCGCTCTGCTTCAAGCCGAAACCCACAGGTCAATGCTCCCTCCATTTTTGACAGTATTAGCAGCAAAAACGTTGCTTCCATAATTGTTATAATCGCATTGATAACACCATTTGTGTGATACCTTCACCATTTCCCCCTGTGGCGGGGTGACCGCAATATCCTTGGGGTGTTCTTAAAGCCAACGATCAGTTGCATCCAGAAGGGCTGTCAAATGTGACCAAGGGGATCAGTTTGGTGCCATTATTGGGAATGGATGTGTGGGAGCATGCTCTGGTTCAAGGGATCCAGATGGGTGTGGCTGGGATATGACAAGGATATGAAGAGGCTTGTAGTTAAATGCTCTGGTTCATATCTCTTTAATCTTCAGGGAATATTGTTATCATAATATCATCTGTAATCATCTGGATTCTTTGACACTCTAACAGTTCACCCATTTTTCTTGACAGGATTTCAAAAGACAAGATAGTATAGTGATATCAAGCATTACCTGTTCTTTTGGGTGGTGTTTGGTGTTCCGTCTCACGCCCGTCTTTTGCAATTAGCAAAATAGTTATTGTCTTTGTGTTGCTTTCTTACTTCCCCATTTTGGGTTTGCCATGTTTGAAGTTACATGTAGTCTCATGTCTTGAATGGATCCTTGGGTTGATGAGTTGTTGGTACTGGCACTTTAGATGTTGCACTTGTACATAGAGATTGGTTGAGGTCTAGAGGGATTATAGTACAATCTCAACATGTGTAATGTGTGAAACCACACATAATGTAATACTTTTGTACTAGGTGATCTCACATGAATCGTTTCAAGTGTTATTGTAACATTCAGACACGACAAAATATTTTTTATATACTAAACGCAAAGGTCAATGAAGTCAATGGATGGATAACAAATATATTGTTACCGTATTTATTTTAGAAATGCATATAAATAAAAAAAAGTATGGATAGAGGCCAAAGCATACTTGTCGAATAAGAGAATCGATTGGTAGTAAATGTCTAGATGGGGTATTGTTAATGGCTAATGGTGCGTATTGGATATGGATACAAATGCAGCTACAACTATTGATGGATTCGAGAAGCGTATCACTGTGTTCATTTCCAGAATGGGTACAAAGTCGAAGATCTGGATTAAACATGATTGTAGGATAATGTATATATAAATTTTTTGGTATATGAATCTGACATTGTGTGGTCGTGATATAGATAGTTAATATATGCATGGACGTAAGTTAGCAAGGAAAATAGGAATAGTACGTAAACTTGTACTGAGTGTATGCTCAACAAAATATCCGATAACTTTCTAGAGCAAGAGAGAGACAACTCCGTGAATAGTTTGTGTTTTTTTTTACCGAAAGGCACCCAATAACATATACGTGACTCATAGTTTAAGTAGATCTTACATTGAAAATGAGACCAAACTAATGTATGGCTCATGTTTAAGTAAAATAAATATATTGTGTAGTGGATGAAACACCACTAGAGAGTACCGACTTCAAATTTGTCGAGATGAGATTATTTATTCACAAATATAACGTGTATGAGATTATCGGAAAAAAAAACAAAACAAAACTCATGGTGTGTGAGTAACCACGTGGAGGGTTGGAAGGTCGGTGAAGGATAAGTATACAAATATATTGAAAAACTAAGGAGTCTCAACCATTCCTTTCGAGGGTTATTTCTCCTCCCTTTAGAGTTCTTACAAGAGGAAGAAAGATGAAGGGCTCGTGACGAGCAGATTTGTTGCAGAAGTAGTTAAGGTGAGAGTTTACCTGGATTATAGTTGCTCATGGGATACAGGTTAGGACTCTCAAAATAAAAGATAGAATAAATTGATGTGGTCCTCACTAATAAGAAATTCCCTGGATGAAGATACGTCTTTTATATGCTTAAAATTAGATAAACAAATCATGATATATAAAGAAGCCAGTAAATTTAGAACATACATCAACACCATTGTCATGGAAACCGCAGTTTTGGCATTATGTTTGAGAGATTATTATCTATAAGGGTGATATATATTGATGAGAGGGTTCTATTGTTGGCAAGGGGGCACGTGAGGGGATTTTTTTTAGCTATGTACAATGGAATCTTGCATCATTTTCTTCTTACATAGGATTTGTATGAGTACGTATAAATCTAGCGACGGCCTAAGTTTATAGATTCTAAAGCAGAGATGAATTTTGATGTGGGAAGCTGTTGAAGAGAGAGAGAGAGAGAGAGAGAGAGAGAGAGAACAATGGATGCTGGAATTTTAATGAGTATTCGAAGTTGTTTGGTATGTTACTAAGACACACATGAAGCATGATGAGATGATACTTTATTATATGAACATCATATTTTAGCACCTCTGAGTGAATGAGTATAATGATTTCTTATATAAGATGATTAATTATAACTCAGGTTAGTTAGAGTAAGCCAGAAGATTTAATTATTATGGGCAAGATATAATTTAACCACGGAAGAGGGTTATCACATATAATAAAAATACTTATATTAACAAGGTTGGAAATAAACACAAGTATAGTAAAAGGTACATTTGCATGATAGAGATAGAACTTAATATACTTCAAAATAGACCACAGAATACCACACAAAGAGAAGTAAGCTTTGGACTTTTTTTTATCCGTACGTTTATAAATATCAATCCTATAGATGATCATTTACTCAAAATTTCGTACTTTAGGAGGACACGTATAAAAAAAATAACCCCGGAGAAGCGATGCAAGACCAATAAGGGACAACACGTTCTACAGGTGAGTGGTCTCAAGCCTATTTTAAGATATAAAGCGTGCTTCCACAGGTACATTGTAATATTATAGTTTTGATGTCTTTTGCGGTTTTGTAATTTATAATGGTTATCCAAGCTAAATGTTTGATTTGAAAAGCTTAGTTTCTATGATTTGGTGTTGGAAATATTGTTTACAAACAAATGTTTTAGTATTCAGTTATGTTGCTACCATACTACACGAGTTTTAGATACATGCAAATAAGTTCAATATAAGATTGTGATTCAGATATCATAAATCTCTCAGCCTACAATTATGTTACTATGAGTCAGAAAAAAAATATATGAGAACTAATGACCACCACAGTAGCTCTCAGACATAGTTATGAACTAGCCATCAGATATGGTGATGTCATCAGATATGACCCTGAAACTTGTCATCAGATATGACGAAATCATCAGATATGGTTTAGAGAACTTTGGGTTCACATTCTGTATGCACATAGGCTTTGGGCCGTATGCAGGGTGTTCAGTGGCCTTTGGGGCTGTCTACGCGTATGACTCAGTTTGTTTCAGCGTTCATGTACTTAGTACGCTAGCCACAGTGGTGTCGTTATAACAGTTGGAAAACAGACATTTTCATGTCTGCAAGATTTTCAACAGCCTGTTAGTAAATCAATTTCAGTTAGTTTGTTTTGATATTTCAATTTCTTTACAGCATCATTTCTCGACATAGCTTTAGTTTATATTTTGTGCAGTTGCCTTATTGTAACAATACGTTTTTATTTTATACGATAAGCAAAGTTAGTTTCAAAAGTAGTCTAGTTTATTTTAAATGCTTGAGACCCACTCGCTGGGTCTAAGCTCATTTTGAGTTTAGACTCAACCCTCTATTATTAAATACTATTTACAGATACACCTCAGAAGGAGCTGTAGGATGCGCGAAGGAATTAAGTCATTTCCGGACTGTGGAGACCTCTACACCCTTTTGTGATAGTGCAGCAACATTTTTGGGTTCTTCAGGTAAATGGTTGGGTACTTGGTGTTTTGTGGAATAGAAGACTAGTAATGAAACTTTGGTAGTAGATGATGGTTGTACTTAAGGAGCATGGAAAATATGGTTGATACTGTAAATGTGGATTATGACTTGGGTGGTTTATTGCAAATGCTTTATATGAATTGTTTCAGGTACAGGGTAGCGTTTGGGAGTCCATAAATTAGAGGAATTGCTGTCGGATTTTTGTTAGACATGCTAATTACGATTAAGATGATCATATTGTTTTAAATGTCGCACTCGTCTCGGCTAGCGGGGTGGGTCGTGACAGTTATGCTTATTGATAAAGAGAAATAAATCTCCATACCTGTCATTTAATTATTTTTAGTTGTTGGTATTTCCATTAGTCTTATACATGCAGGATCTTTATACATGTTGAACCATACCATGTTTTTCCATCCTTTTAATGATGCTTTTTGTGTTCTATATGGGTTGCAACCTTTGGATTAATGCCATTACTTTTAAGCATAGGCATTGCGGCCTTTGAATCTGAATTCTATTTTATGCTTTGATATTTAGCTAACTTACTAATGTTGTTTTGAGATCATAAGCTTGACAATCGTCAAAATTTGTCACAACTTCAATTTGTCAGAAATTGAGAGAAGGTTAGAATACATATTCACTTATTGAGATAGTTTATATAATGCTAGATGAATGATTCTTCACATATAAATATAATGTATCTTCTTACTTTGAGTGAGCAGGTTCAAGTTATTATGGGATACATTTCTGCTCCGACTATACTATTCATTGAAGATATGCCATGAAAGGGTCTTCTCATGGCCAAACAAGTGGAACAACTAATAAACAAGAATCGAAGACTGATGAGACGAAAACTCTCAAGGAGATAATATCAAATTTCATATTCAGCTTGCCTAAATCCTAGTTCCAAGAATTTCTCAGGTACAACATTTGCCAATCGCATTTGATATGCTATTACATTTGTATTGTCTCAACATGGATCTATTTTCTTTATTATTTTTGTTATTATTAAATTTTGTAAAACCATAGAGTTTGCTCACTTTTTAAATGACAAAATTACATATATTCTGCTAGGGAGAAAGTTCTAAAATCTTGATATTGCATATTAATATGGGCCGGCGCCTTGGGCCCGACCCAAGGCTCGAAATTTTATATGGGCCTGAGCCCTTCAGGGCCCGGCCCAGCCTGGCCCATGCTCATCCCTAAACTTCACCAATTGCTTCCTGATGTCTTATACTCTAAATTTTCTTGTATTAGCATTTGAATCATTTTCTCTCTTTCTTTTTTTTATTTTTTGTGGAATCCGAATCACCAATCCAAACCTACCATAGAAAGAAAATATGTATTTTCATCTACGAACATATCAAATTTCGTATTAATCAAGTATCTTAAAGACCGAAGGACCTTGATTGTTCATAATAAATTGGTAATAGGTATCGGATCAATACGAAATTTGACGCTTTTAGATTAAAATACATACTTTTTCAATCCGTAAGGTTAGATTTGAAAATGCATTAAAAGAGGATGGGTTCCGTGATACTGTAACTATAAAATTCTATAGGAACGTGCACGTAAATATCCCGCAACATCAAAAACAAAAAAAAACAAGTTTTTTACATTCGTATTCACCTCTTAGTCATTTTAACCAACACCTCACTGTAAAAAAAAGTTCAAATATTCATTTTCTAAGTATTATTAACAAAAGGATTACAAAATAACTCAAAGGCCAGAAAAAAACAAAGTACGGAAGTTAATATGGGATCTGAGCAGAACTAGAGTCCATGGTTAACTTTCAAGAATACGCACTGCATGGACAATAGATCGTGTCATGGACATGACAGAAGAAGAAGAAGGAATTGTAACCTCCTTTAGGTAAGAGTTGCATACTCCTGTATGTAGGGCTGCTAATCGAATCGAATTGTACCGAACAAACCTATGTTCGAGTTCGGTTCGATAAGGAAGTTTGAAAGTTTGAGTTCAGTTCGATAAATGTTCGATAGGATATGTTCAAATTCGAGTTCGTTTAGAAAACGAATGTTCTAGTTCTGTTCAATAACAGTTCGTTAATAATTTAACTTAACTGAAACTTATTTATATGAACAAGTTCGAAACTTGAGTTCGATAACAAGGTTCAATAAAGAATAAAAATAAGAAATTATTCAAATTAAAGTGGTACAAAGCCTAATAAATACCACAATTTCTTTAACCTCGAATTTTATCAAACGTATAAATACTAATATACACATACAAATACACACACAAATACATATATATATATATATATATATATCGAACTCGAACTTTTATCGAACGAACGTATGTTATGTCCATGTTTAGTTCGTTAAGCTATAGAACTAAAATTTGAAGTTTATATTCAATTCGTTTAGAAAGGAACGAACTTTTTTCGATTATTATCAAACGAACTCTAATCGAATATGAACATGTTCAGTTCGCTTAGCAACCTTACTCGTATGTACAAGTTATGCCTGGTTTTAGATCATGTTAATTGCCCACATCGCCTAATAAACTTGAAAAAAAATACTTTTGCACCAACACACCTAAAATCTTATCCAATTACAAAGCAACCCCTATAATCTTTGTAATATTACAGTGAATATGAGGTAGTTGCAAAGGTGGTAAGAACTGTGGGGTAAACATTCCCATAAAAATGGTTCTCTTAGAATGATGAAATATGCAGTTGCCAAAAACAAGGGCCCCAATAATATTAGATGAACATAAATTTAAGTGCAATTGTCTATAATTCAACTGCTTCACTCCACTGTCCGTAACTCTCCAACTCCCTCTCTCTCTCTCTCTACCAAGTACCAACTTCAACAATCCATGGATCCTTAGTCCCCAACTCCCATTCTCCTCCGATGGGCAGGGCCTCAAGGTGGCTGAAGTCCCTCTGGACAGGCGGATCCAAGAAGACGCGCACCGCTCGCAATGAAGGCGAGCGGAAAACTGACCGGAGCCTCGCCCGGTCCTTCATGGACGAGGATATACAGGCCAATGTCGGCCCCAAGAAGGTGGCGGCAGTTGCCGCGGCTTCTGCCGCCGTGGCACACGCTGCGGTGGCAACAGCTCAGGCGGCCGTGGCTGTCGTCAAGCTCGCAGGCAGCAGGCGGCACGCGGGACGGCTCACCGAGGAATCGGCGGCCGTTAAGATCCAGTCGGCCTTCCGGGGATGTCTGGTAAGTCTTCCTTCGAGATCTGTTTGGTAAAAAAAATGCAGCTTTTTGTACTTTTTTACCTGTGCGGAATTTGATGTCGATTTAGGGCACAACCAGAAATCTGACACATTTTTCACGCACACATTTTTCACGCTGTCCGAAAGGACCCAATCGGACGAAGATTATATCGAATTAAATTATATCGAAAACCACAATTCGCTACTCTTCTCCCTCAGCATTCATACAATTCTAGTGTATATACAAAAATTTGCACGCCGGCAAAGATATGATCTCGGCTTTGCTGTATCGAATCCTTCATCTTCTAACCCGGAGGAATGAAAGAGGCGAATTCACTTCACGATAGCGAAACCTATGATGAAACTATTCTCACGGGTACTCTTCTCTTTTTTCTATATAAAAATTTGGAATTCTTCTTCCAACTTGTCGGGAAATGATGTTTCATGATCTTTTCGCTTGCTCTTCGAGAATAACGATCTTTAGCTCGAATTGAACCTGTTGACAACTTGTTGGGCACAGACCGAATTAGACCCGTTGATAACCACCCAAAATGATTAAGTTCAAGTTGTCAAGTAATAATCTCCATTACTTATGAACGACACCCACACTTCGTGAGTTTTATGTATGGCACTATGTTTGGGGTTGGGTGTTACAATCTCCCCCATTTATATTTGCAACGTCCTCGTTACGACATGGTCCATCACTTATTCCTAGTGACAGTGGCGGTTGCACGCTCCGGGTAGCCATTTCCTCCTATCTTTTTGTAGGACGGCTCCAACTCTTGGGTAATCCTTTCCACTGTCAGAGGAAACACGCTTTGATACCATTTGTAACGTCCCGGACTAAGGTCCCCGATCCATTATCGAGGAAAACTGGCTCTGACAACTTATTGGGTACGGACTCAATTGCACTCGTTGACAACCATCCAAAATACTTAAACTCAAGTTGTTAAGTAGTAATTCCCACCACTTATAAACCATGCATACACTTCGTTTGTTTTAGGTATATCACTATATTTGGAGTTGAAGTGTTACAACAATTCTACTGAAATCTAGCAATCAAACTGTCCATTCGAAATTAACATCTCATTACAAGTGCTTATATTATAGATTTCTTTATATAAGCGATTATTGTCATCCTATAGGATTAAGAAATTTCGCATAATCTGACCAGCATTCGGGGAGGCATATTATAAGATATGATGACCTGGAAATTACGGTGGCATTTATTGGTATATTCGTTATAGTGCATCGCGTTAAATAAGGACAGGAGACAACACACGTAGACAACCGGCATTAAGTATTTAATTTTTGTAACGTCCTCGTGCTTTATTTTTTGTGCGCTTTTATAATTAAATTGGCAAGTTGTGAGTAGATGGATAGGGTGCTTTGATCATCCATTCATTGCATTTTTGTTAAATATTTTGTATGTATTTTTTTTCAAAATCTAATTTTTGTGCGGTTGTACATAGTTGATCGAAAGAAAAAAATAGTTGTTAAAAAATAGATGGGATTTTTTAAACCATAACCCTTGCATTCTTTGTAATTACACCCGCACGCCTATAATCGTGCTCTATTTTACACCAGCTGGGACGCGCTGTTATTAGAAAAAAGTATAGGGGGTTATGGTTTAATTGGAAAAGATTGTCGAAGTTATTGGTCAAAAAACCAAAATAAAATTATGCTCGATCTTACTGGACAATTTCTCGTACTCAATAAATGGGCTTTGGATTGTGGACTAATGCGACAATTTCATTTTGGTGAATGGTTCAACATTTACAATAATGACATATTCGGGAATTTACGTTATGTATCATGTAATGGCATTATTCGAAATTTAAGTTTGGAGGGACACGCGAGTATTTTCTCGTCAAAAGCTGAAAAGTAAAAAATAGCATTTCTTTACCCGTGTGCCTCTAAGAGATTTTGCAATTACAATTATACCCTTATCTTTCTTGCATTAAAATTGGAAAATATGCATTCTTACAAAATTCACGGTATTACGTCTTTCCAGAAGGTAAATATGGGAAGGATGGAATAAGAGAGAGAGACAATACTGTGAATTTCGTAAGAAAACTTCATGAGTGTTATTGCAAAAAAGAAAGATGTATAACTGTAATTGTCGAATCTGAAAGGATCACGGATGTAAAAATTGAAAGAAACAAATAACCTCGATACTTTTTTATAATACATCCACTTGGAAAAATAATATATATTTAAAAATTTATATAAAAATAACGGTGTGCATCACATTGGATTAGGATCTTCGTATCGGTACAATTTTCTTATTCATTATAAAAATATGGCTAAAATATAGGCATGTCAAATTCAATGAAAGAAAACATAAAGACTCATGATACATAATTATAAGCAAATATACAGGTATGCCGATACATGGACATGGAGCTATGTATGTAAACTATAACAAAACATGTAGGTAACAATGTTTTTTTAAATCCATCGTATATCATCTGTTATTAACTATATAATGATGTTATTTTTTGTTGCGAAGTTAATATTTATGTTTGAAATTAATTATGGCTATCATATTTTCTTGCTATTATTTTAGCAACGATTTATATATCAATACTTATCCGTTGTTAATTTTCAAAATTTTAATTAGTTGTCGCTGAATTTTGAAAAATGGTAACGAATAAATGCTTTGTGCTCCAGCGCTAATATTATAACAATAACTATGTGTTGCTAATTTAAGTATAAAAATTAATTCTATGATAAATAATATCATCATTATATATTTAACTACGACCGATATGGTGGTCGATTTAAAAAATGTATATTATAAACTTGTTTGTTGTTTGTTACATATATAATGAATACATTAATGACTCATAAGAAAAATAAGATTTTTATCACTTTATCTTCGACTGTGCCCCTACCGTTTCACAAAATTCACAAACTTTCATGTCCATTAAAGCAAACTAGAGATATAACTGGTATTAAAAAAAATATAACTGTGAATTGTGTAAGAAGATGATGGGACGATTGATATTAAAAAAAATGTATGATTGATATTGCAGAAGTTAAGAAGTAAAAATTGATATATCCATTTGTTTGCATCTTTAACCTCGACCATCCCCTCCGGCTTAAGAAGGCCGAGCTTTTTCAAGAAACCAAGCGGATCTCCTGTCGTTGGATCATCTTTGGACGGTCTGGATTGTAACAGCACCGTTGCTGTGAAACTGCGCGGGGATCCCGAGACACCGTTGCCAACATTGCCTACACGTTCTGCTACCTACCAAAATGTTGGGTTTTTTCTGCACAGTTGTGCTCGGATGGGGCCAAATAATTGCAGCCACCTGATCCTTGCAGTGGTCCTCTGCCCCTCAATTTTTTGGAGCCGCTCGCCGTTGCCCTGAAACAGACAGTGGACTTGTGATGTGTGGCGACTAACAAACAGGCCCCGCCTTCTTTTCGTCTCGCTGCAATCCCCTGTTTTTTCCCCCTGCGAAGGCCATGGGGGACACCACCAGTTATGTCGCCGCAAGAATCCTATGAATGGTTTTCACCTCACATCGTTCCAGGTTAGGCTATGCGTAGAATGGCATCGTTTGTAAATTCGATACTCTGTGGAGGACATAGATGTCACTTTCAACGGTTTCGTTAAACTTGACGAGTAAGTGGATGGATGTTAACTCACATGGGTTATGGACAGCGTTAGATTACATGGGTAACGGCGCAATTATAAAGACTACGTAGATTGTGCTGCAATTGCAAAAGGTTCTAGGGGTAGTGGTGTAAAAATATCATTTTTAAAGTAAACTAAATAAATGCTGCAACCATTCTAATTAGAAGCCTCATTTTTAAACGTAACAAAGGGGGTCCTGAAATTTAATTTCGGGCTTTAATGTTACATAAAAAGGTCAAGGAAGCTTACAAAGGTAAATACTTAAGAAAAAAAGGACCAGACTCTTCTATATTAAATCTGAAAAAATAGCCTTCTATTGATAAAAGACGCATAGTTGACGCCATCTTTTGTAATTTGCCCTTTTATAAGAGATATAGCTAAGCAGGAAATCACCGTGGTTTTTAAAAAGTCTGTTCGTTTGGAAAATAACGAAGACGGAATAAGGAATAAGAATGTTTTTTTCTTATTTCTTTTCTTTGTGTTGATGGGATAGAGGTCGAATAAAGAGTTATTTAACTTTGGTTTTGTAACGCCATGAGCTTAGGTCATCGTTCCGTTATCAAGGAAAACTAACCCTGACAACTTGTTGGGTTCGAGTCCAAATGGACCCGTTGACAACCACCTAAATTGCCTAAGCTCAAGTTATCAAGTAGTAATCCACACCACTTATATACCACACCCACACTCTGTGAATTTTCCATATGGTACTGTGTTTGGGGTTAGGGTGTTACAAATTTAATGATTAAAAACATATAAAAAGTATTACAGAGATATTATAAGAGACGAGCAACAAGTTGTATCGCCAATTATTTTTAAATGAAAAATTCAATTCTTCAAAATACAATATCTATATATCTGGAAAAGAGTTACTACTGTGAAAAGGTGAGAGGAGCAAATGTGGACCGTTCGATTATAAATGCGCCAATGGTTAAGATTGGAATAAAAAACTCATGGGAATCTGTGGTGTGAACCCATCCATTCACGTCACATTTATTTTTACCTTTACCCCACCTCCAGCAGCTCCCGCTCGTGCCCAACTCGACCTCCATCGTCCTCCATGCTTGTTCCTTGGTGGAGGCCAAGCCTTCCTCGTTTGCATGCTCTCGAGTCTCGACGGCTCGATGCACCGTCAAGTTCTTACGTTCTTTCAACTTTCGGTGAACGACGTTGGCGAACCCTGCAAGTGGTTCCACCCTCGTTCTCTCATCATCGAGGACTCGACCCACTCTATACTGCACTTTCCGGACAGCATGACCCTCCTCGTCAGTATTGAAAGTTCCTTCTTCCCACCATACAAGGACGAGGGAGATTCATATAGAGGAAAGAGACACTTTTAACTTTTAACTAACAGAAAAATAGTACATTAAGATTTTTATATTAATTATTATCCAAATTGGATCAACAACCTCATGTGCCTTTCATGGCAGCCCTCCCCAGACATTTACCTATAATGTGAAGCCCATCCACAAAGTCCAACATACACTACCCAGTCAAAAAACTGAGGTTCCTCGTGTACCCGTCAAGAAATGCCCCAATGTTTCTTTCAGTTACAATGTGATTCTAGAGAGCACCCGAGAACTTACAGGCACACATTCAATTGGAACGAAACTCAACAATTGCTGAAATGCATTCTTAGCTGACCTTCACAAATCATTAAAGTTGTCTACTCGAATTCATTACTTGCTTACAAAATCAACAAGATGGCAAATGATGAAGTCAAAAGATGGGTTCATCTTCTTACGAAAATCAAACATCACTTGGGTACAAAAAAACACCTCTCCATCATTTACAATATTGCTGCAACATCGCCATGCATGTAATATGCGATAAGAGTCATCGTTTTCTTATATGACGAGGAACATCATCACCAGATACAACGTCTCTTCCCCCGGTTACATTTAGTCTGAACTTGTTGTATTAAAATTGTTATTTAGGTTTTAAATTAGAAAATCTATTAATTACAATTAACATTAATTTGGTTTCAATTGCGAAACCAAATGATTTGGAGGGAAAGTTGGGAATTCCTAAATTTAAAACATGGTTGAGTTTGGGTGGAAGTTTAGTACTACACCGTGGAGAACTAAACTTTTTGTAGACTTATATATGAGTTCACACCCCAAGCTCTTGTAGCAATAATAGAGAGGAGGAATGCAGGACCACACATGCGCGCGCGCGCTCCGCTCCATCTCCTGCTCGGGCACAGGCTCGTGCTCGGGAGAGTCAATTCGGATCTCGATACTTTTGCCGCGGATTTAGAATTCGAATGGACACGCCCATTGAGGGGCGTTTTCGGAAACCAAAGGTCACCGCACGCTAGGGCACGCGAGCCCCTCTTTTTATATCCCTCACCCGATGTCGCCTTTCTACACTCGCAAGAAAAACCTCTCACGCCGTCTCTCTCTCTGGTTCTTCCTCTCACGGACGAACGTCTTCCTCTTTTTCTCTCGGCTGCAGTTCTCTGAGGTACAATCGAAGATGATCCCATTGGTGTGCGCCGACGACGATTGTGAGCCGTCGTATCCTGGGAGCGGATCGCCAGTACCCTACGCACCGGTATTGTGGGGGCGATATCTTCTCTAAGGACAGTCCATTTCATGGATGCTTCGGTGAATTCTAATGTAATCTTTATTTCATTTTGGTTGCCGCAATATGTTTAATTCTTTACCCTTTCTAGATCATACCCTTATTTATGTTTCTGTTCTTTTAATCGGTTCTTGGTTGCATTTTATAATCGGATAATGATTGGGAAACATGCGATTAATACATTCTTATTCGACGTTGTTTCTCTGTTAATTCATTTGGATCCGATTATTTACTGTTTAATATATGCATCGGTAATCTTTTTAACAACAATCTTATAGAAGATATCCCGAACCGATTCTAAAATTTCGCAAACAATGTTTTAAATCGAGGGTAAATATGACGGGTATGCCTAAAAAATTCGGTGGCCAGAATTTTAAGCGTTGGCAACAACGCATTAAGATCTGATTAACCACCATAGGGTTAATCTCGATACTTGAAACCGACAGTCCTACGGTGGAAATGTAAAACCTCTCACCCGATATCCAGAAGGTGCAATCTGCGTGTAAGGAACGCGACCGTATATGTCATGGTTGCATCTTGTTAGCTCTTTCCAACACGTTTTTTGACGTATATTGTTCGTCCACGCAGACTGCGAAGGAGTTATGTGAAGACTTGAATCGGAAGTATAATACAGAAGACCTCGGTATTAAGAAATACTCCATAGCTAAGTTTTTGAAGTTTTCCATTGCCGAGGAAAAGTCAGTTTCTGAACAGGCATACGAGTTTTTACTCCTGCTTCATGTTTTAGAAGATACCGATATGAAACTTCCAGAGAAGTTTCAGGTCATGTGCATCATAGAAAAATTCCCCAAGTCGTGGGGAGACTTCGGTATGACCCTGAAATATAGAAAGGGGAAGATTTCAATGTATGACTTGATGGTGGCAATTGCCATAAAGGAGGAACACAGGAAATAAAAACATGTCCTTCCTGTTGATATTTAGGCTAAGGTCAATCTCATTACCTCGAAGCGCAAGGATAAGAAGGGAAAGGATCCTAATAAAATAAAATTAAACCAAAAGGCAAGATCCAGAAAAAGGCAAAGAATGAACCCTTATGGCACTACAATCAGGTTGGCCATCAGAAGAAGGATTGTCCGTCCTTGAAGGAACACGGGTCTCCCTGCCGTATCTGAGTCTAGTTCGTCAAGGCTTCGGGATTGTAGTGAACAGCTAGGACGGGTCCCACATTCGGGCGCGGGAAGGCAACGAAGTTCAGTTCAAGAGTGCCTTCGAGTCAGAGATAGAAAGTAGCTAGTGGGCGAAAAAGCCTGTCCGAAAGAAGCCCAATTGCAAGCATGGGGGGGTCGGCCGGGAGGATTTCTATCTATCCATCCGTCAAGAGGAAAGGGGAGGGGGCTTTCATTGCGACGATGGAATGACGAATTCGGTGGAGGACTTCCTGGTGCGTGCCAATCATTCGACATGGTGATCTGGCATCGTGAGCAGAAGTCGATAGAGGCAAACCACTCGACGCCCTTCCTATCTGATAGAAAAGTCTCCCATGATCCTGAACTGATCTTACGCAAATCCCAAGTTTGTCTATGAAGAGCTGATCTAATTGTTGCTGTGAGCGGAAGAGTCGAGAAGGCACTTAGTAGAGTTGCAGGGTCTAATGAGTCAGATTCAGATGCGGCCACGACTTCCTTATGCCATGGTATTCCATGCTCTAAGGCAGGCAGCAGACGGGAGTCCAAAAATGAACATTATCACTATGGGACTCGGGGCTAGTGAGGGGTATGTCTCTGTAAAACCTGAACTATATTATATCTATGATTGAAATGAGTGGCTCGTGGATACGGGAGCCAATGTAAATATATGTTCTGACAGAACGTTATTTTCTTCTTATCAGACCTGCAGCGGTGGGACTGTGAAGATGGGGAACGATTCTGCGGCCAGGGTGCTAGGGTCGGGACAAGTGAACTTGAGGTTCTCCTATAGACGTTGCACAGGGTGCTGCATGTTCCTGACATCAAGAAGAATTTGTTATCTGGCTCTATCTTAGTTAGAAATGGTTTTGAGTTAAACTTTAAATGTAATAAAGTTGTCATCCTGAGACATGGCATTTTTTATGGAAAGGTTATTTGCCTGATTTTGATTTGTTATTCAGTAAACATAAATGAAATGAATGTTTTGAATGCTGATTTTCTAGTTCTGTGTCTCATGTTGTGAATAATTTACAATCTTGTGATCTGTGGCATGCTAGATTGGGACATGTAAACCTAAATTAAATTAAAAGAATGATGAATTTATAGTTGATCCATAAACACACTATTGATAGAACTCAAAAATGTGAAATCTGTGTGCAAGATAAGACACCTAGGAAGTCTTTTCAGTCTTTCTCCAGAAATAGTGAGATCTTCAATCTAGTGCATACGGATATCTGTGAGTTTAATGGTGTGTTGACCCGAGAAAATAAGAAATACTTTATCACCTTTATAGATGACAATAGATACTGCTATGTATATCTAATGAAAATCAAGGATGAAGCCTTAAAGAAATTTCTTATATTTAAGAATGAGGCTGATACACAAACATTAAAAGTGCTTAAACGCCTTAAGTCGGATAGAGGAGGTGAATATACCTCTAACTTATTTGATGAACAATGCAAATCTTTTGTCATAATTCATGAAGTTACAGCCCCATATTCACCGCAATCAAATGGGATAGGAGAACGGAAAAATAAAACCTTAACTGACATGAATAATGCTCTCCTAAAGAGTTCTGGACTTGCAACCTATATGTGGGGAGAAGCCTCGAATACGACTTACCATATTCTGAATAGGGTTCCTCCGAGACATATAGAAAAATGTCCCTTTGAATTTTGGAGAAATAAGAAACCAAATTTAAAATATCTCAAAGTGTGGGGCTGTCTCGCTAAGGTTTTAGTCCCAGAACACAAGAGAAAGAAACTTGTTCCTAAAACTGTTGATTCGATCTTCTTAGGTTACCTGGAAAATAGCTATGTATATAGGTTCTTGGTAATTCGGTCCAAGATACCGGGCATAGATGTCAACACTATTGTTGAACTCCGTGATGCTACCTTATTTGAGGATGTCTTTTCGTTGAAGACTGGCATTCCTTAGAATCTGAACATTAAGGGCGCCTCTACATTAGGATATATTCCAGATCAAGTGTAAAGGATATCGAATGTGGGGTTTGAGACTTAACTTGAACCCAATGATCTTTCTGAAGAAATTGAGCTAAGGAGGAGTAAAAGACCTCGGATAGCCAAGGATCTGGATAGCGACTTCGTTGTCCAGCAGATCGAGGGTGATCCACGAAGTTACAAGGAAGCCATGGCTTCATCTGAAGCAAAACAATGGAAGGAAGCCATCAAATCTGAGATGGATTCCATTATGGCTAATGGGACTTGGGAGTTGTTTGATTTACCTAAAGGATGCTCTACCATTGAGAGCAAGTGGGTGTTTAAGAGAAAGCTTATACCTAACGGATTAATTAAAAAATACAAAGCCAGATTAGTTGCTAAGGGCTTTAGGTAAAAGGAAGGTATCGATTATTTTGATACATATTTCTCTGTGATTAGGATGACCACAATCCGGATGTTCATAGCATTGGCATCTGTATATGATCTCTCTATACACCAAATGGATGTAAAGACCGCCTTCTTGCATAGCGATCTTGAGGAAGAGATCTATATGTATCAACCGGATGGGCTTGTGACTCCTGGGAATGAGGGAAAGGTTTGCAAGCTTGTCAAATCCCTTTACGGATTGAAACAAGCACTAAAGCAATGAATTAAAAATTTGACAAGACTATTTTGTCATGTGGCTTTAAGGTTCATAAATCCGACAAGTTTGTCTATTCCAAAGTGAAAGGTGATGAGTGTATTGTCTTGTGCCTATATGTTGATGATATATTATTATTCGGATCGCATATGAGGATTATTAATGAGACTAAGGCTTTCTTAAGTAGCAAGTTTGAGATGAAGGACATGAGTGTTGCTGATGTGATCTTGGGTCTCAAACAGACAAAGTTAGTTGATGGGATTGTAATTTCTCAATCTCACTATGTTTAGAAGGTACTTGAGAAATTTGGATATCAAGATTACAAATCTGTAAGCACTCCTTTTAATTCATCCAAAACACTGTTTAAGAATAAAAGTGGAGTATCTGTTGCTCAGCTAAAGTATTCACAAGTGATAGGAAGTTTAATGTATCTTGCAAATTGCACGAGACCTGACATTTCATTCTCGGTTGCAAAGATGAGTAGATATACTAGCTGTCCTAACCGTATTCAATGGGAGGTTCTGGATCGAGTACTGAAGTAATTGAAGGGAACTATTTCCCTTAGTTTGTATTATGGTAGACATCCTTTTACACTAGAAGGATACAGTGATGCAAGTTGGATAAGGAAAATAGAAGAGTCTAGGAGTAATGTTGTTAGAGGTTATGTATTTACTCTTCGAGGCGGTGCAGTCTCCTGGAGGTCTGTGAAGCAGACCATTCTAGCTCGATCCACTTTTGAGGCCGAGTTGTGTGCTTTGGACACCACTGGAATTAAGGCTGAATGGTTAAGGGAACTTCTGTCTGAAATTCCCATGACAGGTAAGTCTGTTCCAGCGATCTCGGTACATTGTGATAATATGACCACAATTACTAATATCAAAAGTTTAAAGTTCAATTAGAGAACAAGGAGACAGATACAAATCAGACTTAAGGCGTTAAGTGATTTGGTGTCTTGAGGGATGTTGGTTGTGGATTTTGTTGGATCCAAAGACAACACGGTAGATCCGTTGACTAAGGGACTTGATAAATCTTTAATCCTAAAGTCTAGGCTTGGGATGGGACTAAGACATATTGGGAGTTCCTCTACAGTAGCAACCCAACCTATCTGAGTGGAGATCCTAGAAAATAGGTTTAATGTGGTAATAACAAGTTGTTTGAAGAATTGGTTGACATTCTAAGTTTAATGCGTAAGCATAAGTGTCTTATCCCTGAAAGCCTGAGTGCCATTTAAGCTGTAAGTTTAGGAAAAGCGTAGGCTCTGAATGGGTTCAAGCCTTTGGGCAGGATGTTAGCAGTGCATCCTTAGAGAACGCCACTTATGTGAGTGTTACTGTGGGCCGCAGTTAAAGGAAGAGGGTCTTTCCTGAACACACTCATTAAACAGGATAAGGGTGCATGGCCTTTAAGAGTATCAATCCTGAAGATTGCACCAAGAGCAACGCTTTGTTGTTTCTACCGTATACTTTAACACTAAGGTCTGAAGTTTAAGACGTAGTTCATTTCGTTCCTATTAAAGTGAAAGTAGTAAACTCAGGTAGAGGTTCAAACCGCAAGATACCTTTACTGAAAGTAAAGTGTGGGCAGTCGAAAGAAGTTTCTTAATTCCTTTTGAATCTATTTTTCAAATTGGTGAATTCGTGGGGGATTGTTATATTAAAATTGTTATTTAGGTTTTAAATTGGAAAATCTATTAATTATAATTGACATTAATTTTGTTTTAATTGGTAAATCAAATGGTTTGGTGGGAAAGTTGGGAATTCCCAAATTTGAAACATCGTTGATTTTGGGTGGAAGTTTAGTACCACTCCGTGGAGAAGTAAACTTTTGGTGGACTTATATATGAGTTCACACCCCAAGCTCTTGTAGCAATAATAGAGAGGAGGAATGGGGGACCACACACGTGCGCGCGCGATCCGCTCCGCTCCGTCTCTGGCTCGGGCTCGGGCTCGGGCTCGGGCTCGGGCTCGGGCTCGAGCTCGAGAGAGTCAATTCGGATATCGATACTTTTGCTGCGGGTTTCATTTGGCTGATCGATTAAATTAATTAGACAAATTAATTTAATTACGATAACATTGGGAATCGGACTTCATCCAAACGGCTCGATTTAGCCGCGGGTTTAAAATTCGAATGGACACGCCCGTTGAGGGGTGTTTTCGGAAACCAAAGGTCATCGCGCGTTAGGGCACGCGAGCCCCTCTTTTTATATCCCTCACCCGACGCCGTCTTTCTACACTCGCAAGAAAAACCTCTCACGCCATCTCTCTCTCTGGTTCTTCCTCTCATGGACGAACGTCTTCCTCTTTTTCTCTCGGCTGCAGTTCTCTGAGGTACAATCGAGGACGATCCCGTTGGTGTGCGCCGACGATGATCGTGAGCCGTCGTATCCTGGGAGTAAATCGCAAGTACCGTACGCACCGATATTGTGGGGGCGATATCTTCTCTAAGGACAGTTTATTTCATGGATGCTTCGGTGAATTCTAATCTAATCTTTATTTCATTTTGGTTGCCGCAATATGTTTATTGCTTTACCCTTTCTGGATTACGCCCTTATTTATGTTTCTGTTCTTTTAATCGGTTCTTGGTTGCATTTTATAATCGGATAATGATTGGGAAACATGCGATTAATACAATCTTATTCGGCATTGTTTCTCTGTTAATTAATTTGAATCCGATGATCTACTATTTAATACATGCATCGGTAATCTTTTTAACAACAGAACTCACTCCTTATCATACACAAATGTTCCGAGCACTTGTGCACCACTGCTCCCAACAGCACTTGCTTCACAATCCATCGTTATTGCCATTGCATAAGCGGAGATATATGCCAAAGGTTCTTTGCAGCGGTTAATGCCTCTGTCACTACAAAAATGATTGCAAGGACGAGGATGGAGCTACAGGAGGGTTTGTTCTCGTTTGATGTCAAGAGGCCGAAAATAAGGATGGAGCTGCCGGAGGTTTTGTTGTCGTGTGTTTGCCAAGTAAAACGAGGGATGTGCCGCTGGAAGTGGGTCGAGTCCTCGCAAATTCGTGGGAACAGCTCGATCAAGATCGAGCGGCTCCCGACCCTGCAGCAGAGCCTGCTGCAGCCCTTGCTACAGCAGACGATCCAACTCCTCACATTTGTTTGTTCCTCTCAACTACGTGTTTGGATCCTCTGCTGCATCAAGGGATGCAACGGAGTTTGTTGTATCCCTTGGAGCCTCTCGATCACGATCAATCGGTTCTCACGGATTCCCGTTATCCGGGTCCACACAAAATAAGAATTCGTGGGAACCATTCGATCGTGATCGAATGACTCCAAGAGCTACAACAGACTCTGTTGCATCCCATGCTGCAGCAGAGGATCCATTTCCCTCATCTACTGCAGAGACTACTGTAAAACCATGTAAAATCGTGGATCATCGAGCTGCTCGATCTTGATCGAGCGGTTCGTATGAATTCAGTGTTTTTACATGTTTTTATCATTAAAATTCGTGCAAATTGCTCGATCAAGATCGAAAGATTCGACCAGTCCATGATTTTACCGTAGACCATTGAAGTACTTGTAAAGGATCCGCTCTATTCAAAGTCGGCTGTCGTAGGATCTCCCACTGATATAATATATATAACACTTAATGTCAATTAATAGTTATTACTTTCTGTATCTAGATAACAATTTCTCCTTGACCTTTCATAGATATGTTGGCATTTCTTCATGCAGTAGTAGTCGGTACTTTTTTTTCGTTTAAATGTTTTTCAATAAATTACATATAAGTAAATATATTTTATATTTTCCTACGTGCATTCTTCACATTTACCCCAGTACCATGGAAAACTTTTATTTAGAAAATTGGTTAATGTTGACGAAAACTATAAAAGCTGGAGTTTTATACCTTTGTCCTCGTACTTATTATTAATGTTTAATTATAGGCAAGGAGAGCATTGAAGGCCCTGAAAGGGCTGGTGAAGCTTCAAGCACTGGTGAGGGGTCACATTGTGAGAAAGCATGCGGCTGAGACCTTCAGGTGCATGCAAGCGCTGCTTAGAGTCCAGGCGAGAGTTCGCACGTGCCGTCACCGCCATCTCGTAAGATGTTTACACTTCTTCTTATCACTCTTTTCTAGGGACGAAGACAAATACAAATATCTCAGTATTCGTTTGTATCTACATTCATCAAATAGAAGATATGTATGTTATTTCCTTCCCTAAAGCTTTCTCCTATATAATGTATAACAATACATTTTTAGCAGATACCTTCAACACCGTCGCATACGATTCGTGTAAATGCTACTCAGCTAGAAAGATCGAGCATCTCGCAGGTATGGATGGATTTTTCTTTCGACAATAGTATATTTGTTAACAGAATTCAAATAAAATGAAAAAAAAGTTAAAAAAGATTTCGATGCTTATGTTATTCCGAGTTTCACCACAACTCTTATGATCTAATGTTTTTTATCCATATTACACTTGTTCTCCGGTATTCTTACAATGGAAACAGATCCTCTGCTGCAGGGTCAGACTCTGCAGTTGAGGCACGGGTTGCTCGATCTTGATCAAACGATTCCCACGAATTCGCACAATAAGACCCATAAAAAGTGTAAATTCGTGAGAACCACTCGATCAAGATCAAGTGACTCAAACCCCTCCTGCAGAGTCTGCTGCACCGAACCCTGCAGCGGAGGATCCTCTTCCTCTTACAAAGCCCAAAGTACCATTGTTTTGTTGGTGAAATATGAAGAATGGTTATAAATAAGGATACAACTGTAAATTTTGCAGAATATACGAACGCATAGTGTTGTAGGAAAAACTTTTGCACAAGTGCTTTGAATTCATTCTAGTGGTCCGGTGATTGGACAGCGTATCGTGATGTTCATTTGTTAACGATAGTGTTAAAATGCGTGCGTGATGCAGAGGGCTGCCGCACGTGCCGCCGACGGTGTGGTGATCGACACCAACATGCTGCAATCTCCGAGCTGGAAGTGGCTGGACCAGTGGATGGAGCAGCGTTACTGGGATACCCAGGGCAACCTTTCCGGCCGGGCAGGATCCGCACCGACACCATCCGACTACACCGATGATGCCGATGTCAAGATTGTCGAGATCGACACCGGAATCCGGCCTCAGTCCAATCCAAGGTGGAGCCACAGCCACTACTACCCCCTCTCACCATCCAAGCTCTCCAATTCCGGTGCGCCGGACTCGTGTGATGGATCGATCTTTTTCTCCGCATCGTCCCGCCACGGGAGCGTGCGGAGGGGGCAATTCTCCCCGACAACCAGCGAGTGCTCGGGGAGCTTAGGAAGTGGATACATCGGCTATCCAAACTACATGGCGTACACTGAGTCGTCCAGGGCGAAGGCGAGACCAAACAGCACGCCGAAGCAGAGGCCGGAGAATGGGCAGTCACCGACTCCGGCAACGAGGGCGACGATTGCCAATGGATACTGTTCATCGTCGCCGTTGTCGCACGGTTCTCCGTCCGTCATCGCACGCCATATCGACTACTACAAGGCATTCGATAGGAGGGGGATGCCAGTGGGCTAGGATTTCATAAACTTAGATTGATCGATCACTTTGTTCTTAGTCCAACTGTTCTTTGCCTAGGATGTACATAAGTTTTTTTAATAAATTCTATCCGGAACATTTAATTAGTTGCTTCCTCGCCATCTGCATTTAATTAAAAAATTATTGGTTGAAAAATCTAGAAAGAAGGATTTTAAAAGTCATCATGCCAATTTATTTTCGTCTCTAAATAAATTTACAATATGAGTAAATTACACAAAAGATGGTATTGATTGATCATGTTATCCACTTAACCTTAATTTACGTTACTCAAACTGCGTTCAAACAAATCTTAGAGGCTTGTTTGGTTGTTGGGTTGGATTGGGTTGGGTTGGGGTACACCGGTGTACCCCTCCTTCCAACCCTCTCAATCCTCCTCACGGTTTACTATTCACAGGGGTACCCAATCCAACCCAGCAAGCAAACAGACCTTAGGTGTTGTTCAGGTGGTAAACCCCCCAAACCCCCTTTCCCTACTCTTTTTCTTTCCAAGTGGGTCTCACATTTTTCCTTTTTTAATATATTAAATAAATTAATTTTATTCCATCTATTCCATCAAAAAATAATATATTATACCATCATATAATCTAAATATTATAAACTACTCCACTTCTACTCATTTTTTCAAACTCCAATACAATCACATCACAATAACTACTTACTTTTTCAAACTTCAATACAATCATATCACAATAAACCTACTTCTAACCCACCCCCAGTTTAACCTTCTATCCAAACACCAAAACCCAAAAATGGGTTACATGCTATCAATTTAACCCACCTAAGCCCACGTACCAAACACACCTGATCTCATGTCAAATTGTTACCTTTTTTTAAGTTCGTGTATGACTTTAATTGTGTAGTTCGGAGAATTTTATGTATAGCTTACTCTAATAACTTTATTCATGACCCTATCAATATTTATTGATATCGGTATTCTGGTCTGCTAGGTTGTTATTTGAATTCGACTGATTTTTGAGTTATTAAAAAAATCTAAACTATACCCCCGATTTCATTATCGTGGATGAAATTTACAATATAACAATGTAGTAATATATCTGATCTGCAAATTTCGCATCAATTTAAGCATTAAACTCTTACCTGTTGGGATTAGAAAAAGACTTGAGAGTATCATGAGACGCTTCTTCTGTTCGTCGTAAGGACGATCAAGAGGATTGCCTTTAGTGGATTGGGAAACTGTTTCATGTTCGAGGGATGATGGTGGCTTGGGAGTTCGTAGTTTGGAGGAGATGAACAAGGTGATGATCAGCAAATGGATTACTCGGATTTGGGGTGATTGCAACAGCTTGGCATGTACTCTGATAAGGAAGAGCTATGGTAGTGGTTCGTCATTTCCCGAGGATGGGGTCAATGGGAATGCTCCCTCGTATTTTTGGCGAGGAATATGTTGTGTTGTGCACCACATTCGTCCCTTTCTGAGACCGATCCTTGGGGGCGGCACTGGATTTAAGTTCTGGAAGGACGACTGGAGTGAAAGTGGGTCGTTAAGCATGAGGTTTCCACAGTTGATGGCATTGGCAATGGATCCGGATTGTTCTGTGGCAAACGTGTGGGATGGGCAATCTTTTTTCCTTAGATTTAGATACGAGCTTTCTGATCAGAGACTGTAAGAGTTATTGGTGATGTTGGCAGAGCTAGATAATATTTATGGACCCTCTGAGGGGCGAGATTGTTGGACGTGGTGTGATGGGGCGTTCTCAATTGGCAAGGCATACAAGGCTTTGAAGGGGTCGGTGGTTTTTTACCCCGGAGGATGCGTGTCAGATTGTAGAAGAATCTGGAAATGGAAGGTTCCGACGCGTGTGAAGGTATTCTTGTGGTTGTATAGAAGAGGAAGACTCCTAAACGGGGACAGACTCGTGCGTTTTGTTCAGTCAGCTGATCCTGCATGCATGCGGTGTCTGGGTGAGATGGAAGATGCGGATCACCTTTTCTTCAGGTGTGAGAGCTCAAAGAAGGCATGGGAGTGTTTTGGGAATAAGATGATTTGTGTAGATGGTGTATCTGAGTTCTGGAAGTTCATTGGCACAGAATGGAATGGCACGGAGACAGAGAGATCAGGCATCTTTTCTATGATTTGGGCAATATGGCTTGCCAGGAATGGTGTGATATTGATATTCCGTCAGGGGCGGTGCTACGGGGAGAACATTATTACGCATGCTCGAGCGTTAGCAGAGTGTTGGAACTTGTAGTTTCATTTTTTTGACATGTTTACATGTGTGTATTTTATTGGTGATTAATGGTGAAGTTTTTGGGCACTCATCTATACGATGAAGGTCCTTTTTTCTTAAAAAAACAACTCAATTACATTAGTTCCATACCACACTAAAACAAAACTTTACGATTAGGTACCTTATTGTTAGCTTTTAAAGTCCATTTGTGACACTGACATCGGATAAATAGTCAAGGGACCTTCCTATAATTTATTCACTTTTAAAGGCAACAATTTCACTGTGATGATTAAGATTTCTTTCAAATTTGCTTTAGCCAACTAATGTGAATTAAGGCTAGAAGTATGTTTTTTTTAACTTAAGCCCCACGAGATTCTCATATTACAATTATGCCGCTATTTTTTTTTGCAATATCACTTGTGCAATACTTTTTTCACCGTTAATAGTTATGCCTTTCCATTAGTTCGACCATCTAAGAAATGAATCAAATTATGATTTACACACAATTAAGATCCATTAAAAAAATCGTATTACATTTGTGCCCCTGCAATTCAATGTTAATCCCTCATCATCATTCTCCCTTCTGTCGTGCTTGAGCCCTCCCCTTAGTTGTTGTCCTCCTCACGCACGACCAAAAACATAGGCAAGGATGCTATCCCTAAATGCAGGTCGTCGATGGCAGGTAGGAGACCGAGAGAGATTAGAGGACCAACGACAAGAGTACCTGCTTCAAACATTGCAAGGTTGTTGAACGAGGGCAGGGGAAGAGGATCGAAGGCGGGGTTGGGAGGAGAGGGATGGTGGCAGTGAGAGGGGTTAGAGGTAAGGTTGGGGGGAGATGGATGGCGGGGATGAGGATACTAGGTTCCTCTTGAAGTAGGATCTGAGACTAGGAAGAAATAAGAAGACGAATGCAAATAACGAGGAAGACACACCATAGGCAAGGTCGACACAGGAAGAGCTCCACCAACAACAACCTCGTCGCGAGCAGGAAGCCCTTCCTAGTGCATGATGAATCTTGTATTCATCATGCTAAAAGTAAGTATTAAACTCCTTGCTTAAATAATCCAGTAAAAATCATCTATAATTTGTTCATTTTATCTTGTAATATATTGTATATAATTTGTATTTAATTAACATGTAATTAGTGTATATTATTACTAGTGTAATTATTTTATTATTAAAAATCCCTAAAAATTAGGATGATTAATTGTCTATGTGCACCTAGCCCTTAAAAAGACTAAATACTATAAAAAAATATCACCCCAAAAATTGGTGTTTTTAAACCTTTAAAAATACCCCCAAAAATACTTTTTGTATAAATGACCTCTTTTGACTTTTTGTCCAACATAAAACTTGTAGATCTCATCGAGATCTACAACTTTCATGTTTTGACTTTTTTTTCTAATTTTGCTACTAACTACTTCTTTCATATTTTTCTTTAATTTTGCATTTTCGATTTTTCGGGTGCAGTCGTGTGGTGCTCTCTGGAGCCACCACGCGGCCGTACCCTCCTTCCGCCACCTGGCCCCTCCTGGGTCGGCTGATCCTCACCACCCGCCTCAATCTTGGTCACCCACTTCTGCTTGCCCACAGTTATCTGATTACTTTACCATCCTGCGGGTAGCCTCACTCCACGTCATCCCATTTTTCTCCATCGTCTGATCAAACCCTCCCTTCTCATCAGCATCGCTTGCCTCCACCCACATCTCAGCCACCCGATCCACTCCATCGATCTAATCTCCACCCTTAACCTTCGCCTTAATTCAGGCCGTGGGATCGTGAGATCCGACGGCTCTGCATCGTCTTCCTCCTAACGCCTTCAGCCTAGGTGTTGCACAGGCGTTCCGCTCTGCCCCCATCCCATTTTGGAAGGCTACCCAGCCACGCTTCTTGCTCCCTAACAACTCCTTCCCATAGCCCCCAGATCCACAACCACCGTGCACCACCTAAATACCCTCCTCCATTACTGCCCTGCCTAGAAAACCTCCTTTAAACGCCCCTGCCATGACATAACCGACGTCCACCCCCATCCTATAAAAGTCACTGCTCTGTCGCCCGTTGACCCTATCCACCACTTCACGGGGCTCTGCCCTAGCCTCCTCCGCCCTTCGGTGACAACAGAGGACGGTCTTGTCGAGGCGACGATGATTGCATGCCCCATGTGAGATCCGTGGTCACCTGAACATATTGCGGGCACCACCACGTATTGTCGAGCACCGAGGTTGGGCCGACCTCGTTGTGGGAAGACCCGAGGCTTCTTCCGAAGTCCAGCCCATGCTATCTCCTCCACCCATTGATCATCTCCGATCCTCGTATATCCTCTTTTGTCTCGCATCTTGTTTTTCTCCTAATTTCTACATAGCCATCAACACCCCTCACCTCCATCCGATCATCCGATGAGCTTCAGCAACCACCCATCACCCTCGCCACTACCTCCTCTCGCCCTCTTCCCTTCTCAAGAGCCACCCCTGCTCTGACCCAATTCCTCCTCTACCTCGCCGGAGAAGGAACACAGGCCATCACCTCCCATCTCCTCCATGGCCTCCACTCACCTCGCAACCCACACACGCACTGCACGAAAGCATGCTTTGGCGATCTAACCATTGCAGATCTTCAACGGCCGGAAGTCGCAAGCTCCGATCTCGTGCTTTCTCTCCGATAACTTAGCTCCGCCCCGCCTCTCTAGACGATGATGGAGCTACACAGTCGTCCGAGCTTCAACGCCATTACCTTATCTATCTTCCTCGACCCTCAGGCGTGTCTTCGGTGTAGGAGGAGATTGAATAGGTCACTGGAGCCCCGCCTTCTTCGACGACCAACGAGAGATGACGAAGAGCAGTCATCGTCCGACCGTTTCCATCAGACGGTCCAGATGACGACACGTGGCGCTTCCGATCCTGGCGCAGAACCGGCTGGCTTGGATCATCCAAGCCTCATTCTGAGACACTACCTGATGCCACGTGGCCCGAGCCACCCGAGCATGGTCCCCGCGCGTGCATGGTACGTGAGGGCCAGGGCAATTTGCAAAGAAGATCATGATGTTTTGGAATTTGTATATTAGTCCCCAAGCGCGTGCCTCATGTGCGCGCCTAGGTATTTTATAGGGAGATCCACTGTACTTATGGAAATTAGCCCCTGTGTGCAATGGGAAAATTACAGAAAGGGCCCAGACAGTTTCACAAAATTATAAATAGGTCCCTTCAGGGGCCTATTTATGATTAATTATCCTTTTTTTCCTGTATTTTATTTACATTTATGCTCATGTATTTTTTTTCTTCATAACTTGAGCATCGTAGATCCAATTTGCATAATTTTAGCGTCGTTTTGATCCTTATTTCTTCATATATCTTATGGCATGTTTAATTTTCTCATCTAGTACTATTCTAAATATGATGATTTTTTATTGTTAGATGATGTCTCTTTCTCAAATGCCTTACCATAAAATAGGTGTTTTCTCATAATGTTATGCTCGAAATGGCTCTACTTTCAAACTACTATATGTTGCTCAGTTTAGTGATCTTTCTAGGGTATATTTGTAGTAGCCAATTGCATGCATCACCTTTGCATTTAACCTTGCATCATTTTCATGCAGAATCCTACATTTATATTGAAAAATAACAAAAAAATGCATGCATCATACATCTGCATTATTCTGCATTTTATCATGCGTATCTACATGAAGACCCTTAATTGATAAATTATTCACACGTGCTCTGATCAAAATTTGACAAAGAAATAAAGTAGCTCGTGTCTGTGTTCGACCTTGGTATACTTACCAAGTATAAATACTCCACAATATTCAAAGATTGTGGTTTTTGTTTAAACATTTTTCGCCCCCTATACTACAATTATCAACTATTAAAGAGGCAGATTTTGTGTTCATCAAATGGCATTGATTCCAGGGACACAGCTCATCTTTATAATTTGTTGAATTTTGATTTATTTTTATTGAATATTTTCAAAATTTATAGGTCTTCTCATCATGCATTTTTGCATTATTTTATGCTGATTAATTTTTCTTGCTACTTTTCTAATGTTTCTCTTTTGTGGCAGGGCCCATGGAAATCGGGGACGCTTGATCTCTATAGAGGCATGGAGTTGGGAGCTCCCGCTGAAGAGGCCACAAAAGATTTGATGAAGAATTAAAGGAATTGTTATCAGCTCTGCTTGCATTTGCATATTGTAAAAAAAATTGCATGTGCATTTTAATCGTCCTCCTTAGAGGACTCGCATGTTGTAGAAAAAGAAAGAAAGAAAGTAGATCACTAGATGATCTATCCCCCCCCCACACACATACTTGCACATACACAATCCCCCCCCCCCCCCCCCGCTTTCTCTCTGTATATTTTACTCCCCCCCCCCCATCTTCCTTCTAATCATATGTAAAAAACCTCAACCCCCTATCTGCGAAAATAAACCCCTCCCCCTCGTCCCATTTGTATCTTAGTGTAATTACTCCTCCCCACATACCCCCCCCCCAACTCAGATCCTTTACTTAGTCTATTTTAGCCAAACTATAGGGGGGATCTGACTCTTCATCAATCCCTCGCTCTGAGTCTTCTTATAATTGGGTCAATGTTTGACCTAAGTACTGGGGGACCCTCCTCCTCAGTTCTGCTATATCACCCTATATTTAACCGAGTCATGACTTCATATCACTTGTGATATGAGGACATAACAAATGTTAAGTATAGGGGGTATACCGTATATTATTGTATATTTAAAACCTTTTGAAAAAACTTTTTCAGCTTGGTTTAAGTAAACATGTGAATTGAGTTTTGTAAAAACCTTGTAAAAATATTTTCTTAAACATTGAGGGATTAACTTGTTGTAAATAAACCTTTTTTCAAAAATTTCATAAAATTTTAAAAAATTTAAAAACCTTTCTTTGAATGAGACTTTGACTACCAGGCATAGTAGCTACTTTCAGTGAGGGAAATTCGATCTCCCTTAGCAGTGTGGGTCATTTAGAAGATATTGTATATGGCTCTGTCCTTAAGGAACACGGGTCCGCCTAACAACCCGTACTTACACCCATACTGGCTGAGAGTAGATACATATATTCATATGAGTCTGGGCCGGTCATTGTCTCTCAAAAGAATTAAAAAAATAAAATTAAAATCCATAAAAAATACAAAACAAAAATAAAAAGAAATTCACTAACTAAGGAGTTGGTGTATTCCTGACACATCCTTATTCACTCAAGGCTTGGGGATTTTGAGGACACTTGATTTTTGTGAACTTGAGAGTCTGAGTTAACATGCCTTAGTCATTAGGATTTTTAAACTTAATTATCCACAATTCCCGAGTTTGAAGGATTTGAGCGTTGTATTGCACTCTTCATCTCTACCTTCTAAAAGAATATGATCATCACAACACATTCACAACTGCATGATTGATGAGATGAGTTGAGCTATCACTTGAGGAACTAGGACTGGTGTTTTGAGCTTAGACACAATCTAATGATGCTCGAGGATTGATGAATCTCGTATTCATCATGCTAAAATTGGTCATTTAGGCTCTGTCCCCCATCATCCACCTATAATTATTCATTAATAGAGCATTATTAGCCATCATGCATGTGTAAATAATATCTGCATTTCATCATGCATAATTGCATTTAAAATTCCCAGTGTAAATTAGCCCAAAAAGCCGCTAACTTCTCACATTTTTAGTTAATTCATCCTAACTCCGATTGACCCCAAACCACCTCCATTGTGTAGATATTACTAACCTTATTAAATAAAAAATACACAAAAATTTACTGACTCCAATAAGTGTCAAATAATCTCAAAGTCAAAATTCACATCTGACGGACTAAAATGAGCAATCTCCCACATACAGTGTCTGATTTTGGTCTACTCACTTTTAAAGTACTCCATTTTCAAATACCTTTAAAACAAGACCAATTTCATAAAATTCGGAGCTCAAATGTGAAAGTTGGGTTTTGGGCCTCTTTTGCGCATTTTAACTTCTTGCTAATTTTGACCTGAGATTTTATGTGCTTAATTAACTCTTTTAATTTTATTTCTTCTACATTTGTGTCCTTTGATGAAAGTTTTAATAAGAAATGCAAAAATTCAAATCCAGATCTAAACTGAGATCAAAGAAACTGACCAAGTCCGAGTGTCCGTTGTTGGTCTGTACAAAAGTTGTGCGTTTCTAACTTCTAATTTATTTTCCTAATTTCTTATCCTTTAAAAATCCAAAAAAATTAGATTAATGTGTAAATAATTTTCTTCTTATTTATCGTATTTTTTTAGAATTTTTATCCTCTCTAAAACCACCAAAAAAAATACAAAATATCAAAAATACGGTTTTTCGTACACATGGAAAGCCACCAAAAATACCACTTCACACAGGTGACCTCTTTTGCTCCCGAACTCTTCATAAAAGTTGTAGATCTCGACGAGACGAACAACTTTCGTGAAGAAAATTTTTCGATCCGAGGTCATCTTCTATCTCTTTTCCCCCTTTAAAAATCAGAAATTTTTTGGTGCCACGTGGCAGCTCCAGGGCATGCCACGTGGCACCCCGCTGTTTCCTCTCTCCAGGCGCACCCCGGGTCACGTGCCAAGTACGTGACCCTCCTTCATCTTCTCCATCCAGCCGTTTCGCCCCCCCCCCCAGCCGTTCCTCCTCCATAACGCCTGCCGCCGCCTCCTCCTCGCCTCCGGCCGTTACGAGGCCCTTCTATAAGACCCCAGCCTCGCCGGCCTTCTTCTCCATCCGCCACATCTGGAGCACCTGACCCTCGACGACTTGGTGACAGCAAGGCGAGCGTCTCTCCGGTGTGATCCAAGGGTACAGTCCATTACTGACTGCCCCTTGTCCTCCACCGTTCCTCCCTCCGATCGTCGCCGGCCTTGCACAGGCCGGTGCCCCTTCTCCCTTTCTTCTCATCCTCCCCAGCCCCGACCCTCAACAACCAAACACAGAACCCATCATCTTCCCCACCTTCCCTCGATTTTTTTATCCATAATAACGTTGCAGGTACGCCCCCTCCTCGGCCAGAGCTCCTCCGCTCTCCACCTCAGGCCGCCTCGCGCGACGCCCCTCCACCAGCCCGGCGGCACCTCCGCCTCGCCGCGCCTCCGCTCCTTCGACTTCCACCTCAGGCCGCCTCGCGCGGCTCCGCCTCGCCTTCGCCGCCTCACGCGGAAGCCCGGCTCCGCCTCGCCTTCACCGCCTCACGCAGAAGCCCAGCTTCGCCTCGCCGTCTCCCTCCGCCTCCGCTCGGCCGTGTGTCGGCCGAGCGCGGCCCAACTTGGCCACACCACCCCGCCGGCCCTCGACGCACAGGTGCCGTTGGAT
This sequence comes from Ottelia alismoides, assembly GCA_037367405.1. Taxonomy (NCBI): domain Eukaryota; kingdom Viridiplantae; phylum Streptophyta; class Magnoliopsida; order Alismatales; family Hydrocharitaceae; genus Ottelia; species Ottelia alismoides. The sequence goes on along the minus strand of JAZKJV010004324.1, from coordinate 174,258 downwards.
CGAGCGGCCGAGCCCTTGATCCAACGGCCTCTGCTCTGCCACGTCACCCCCCCGAGCCTCAGCCCCAGGCCTGAGGTTCGGGCCCCCGAAGCAACTCCTTGCCGCCACCTAGGCTCGGGCTCCGAGCCTGAGCCTCGTCTCCCACGCCTCAGCTTCGGCGCCCAAGCCATAGACTCGGCCACCCGAGCCTCCCGCCTTCCATCCAAACCTCCAGGCGCACGTGCTCCGCACGTGCGCCGTGGGAAAATTGCAAATACCCCCTGCAGACTTCATAAATTACAGAAACGCCCCCGCATGGGGTAAATTGCAGAAGAGGTCCTCCGACTTTCCTAAATTGCAGATAAGTCCTTCCAGGGACCCTTTTGAAGGAAAAACTTTATTTTAATTACGTTTTAGTCCCTGAATTTCATTTTATCATATCTTTGTCATACGGAATCCGATTTTAGCATATATTATGTCGTTTCGAAGCTAATTCCGTGCTCTACAATTGCGTGGACAGATTTAAGGCTGTTATTTGATAATGTTATTGAGTATATCTGTTGTCATTTGTAGGCTCATCTTGACATATCTGTGCCACAATTACCTTGGAAAAATTGATGATTTCTTTTGCAGGAGCATGACGGAGGATTTTACATTGAATAATTCCCTTTGAATCATTGGTTATTATTTTTGGGAATTTAAATCACACAAATTTTGAGGAGAAATCATATACTTTGATATTCTCATTTATTGGAAGTGGGATAATCTATTCCTCTTATTATTGCAATTTGGGATTAATTTGAATATTTTTCTTGATCTGTATTGATTAATCTGTGATAAAATTTGAGGTCAGTGATTATTACATTTTGGAGCAAAAATCTTAATCGCAGATCCTGGGCTTAATAGTCTCTATTTCTTTTCTTTGCATCGCTTCTCCATCATTGCATTGTATATTTTTCTCAACACAGAAATTAACCAAGAATTAATTAATTACTTAATTTGATTTAAGACCGTGCAACTAAAAATCTCCGTTCCCTGTGTTCGACCTTGGTAAACTTGCCAAGCAAAAATAGTCCACAACATTCAAAGTTTGTGGTGTTTTGACGACCGAAATCTGCTTCCTATACTACAATTATCGAATATTAAAAAGGTGGATTTCGCGTTCATCAAATGGCGCCGTTGCCGGGGAACGACGAATTTTTAGGATTTTGAATCATTTTTTTTAATTAATTTTTGTAAAATTAATTTTTGTGTCATTTTTTTCTCCTTCTGCATTTTATTCTGCATTTCTCTCTTACTCCATTTACTAACCGCAATTTCTCTCTTTGCAGACTACTGAGAGCGAAAATTTGAGGTTCGATCAAGGATCTGCAAGGACAAAAATTTGAATTTTAATTCCTGTGAGAGAGAGAGCTTAGAGTAGATTTTATTTTCTGCAATATTCTCAGGGTCCCTCTCTTTGAACCCTTGTAATAATTAAGACTGAACATTTCTGTGGTGTGTCGGGTCTGTTTCAACCCCTTCTGTGTGGTTGGGACCCGACTTGAGTGGCGTAGGACTTAAGCACATATACGCTTACCTGTTTATCTTTGATTGTGCTCGTAATCTTTAGGCCACACTTTTCCACTAATTAAACGCACTATAGATCGTTCAACATTAGCCAAAAAATTAATCAATTCTTCCCGCTAATAGAACTATTTGTTTAGGGCGTTTTCCATCTGTGCATATCATTTAGTGTAAATTTTAAATTCCTTGTCTTGCATCCCGCATGAAGAACGCGAGGATTCACTGTAAGTCCTTCTCTTAAGCATGCATCATTGATTTACGCTTGCATTGTCTTTTTTGATTCTTCCTCCTCGATTTTTACAACTTAGGGATTAACGGAATTGGGACTGCTCGTTAGACGTGAATTTCTGTGCTCACATAAACTACAGTGACAACCTTAATCTAAAATTGGGACTGCTAATCAAGGTGACTGTAAATAAACTGACCTAAAATTAACTTTTGTTTGGTGGAGAGAAACCCACTCATTGTTTGTGTAAGGACAAGATCGCACACCTTAGGGTAGAGCCAAAAACCGAAATGCTTCATTCAGACTACTGAGTTTAATATAATTAGCTACTTTTTAGTGAGGGTCTCGGGTAGCCGTTTACGGTCCGACTTCCCTTAGCAGAGTAGGTGGTTTAGAGGACACCGCGGAAGGCTCCATCCTCAAGTAACACGGGTAGCCGTTTACGGTCCGTACTTACACCTATACTGGCTGAGAGTATGTGCAACTAGTTGTATGAACTCGGGACAGTCTTTGTGAAATATTTCGGCACCTAACAGCTCCGCTTAATCTGCAAGATTGATTTGTCATTAAATTAAAACTGAAAAGATAAGCGGCCAAACCCTGACGTGCCTTCATCTGCGTTGAGTGGTGAACTTGAAACTTGGCTTGTGTTTGCTTTGTGTCTGCTTCTTCGTAAAGATTCTCTCCATCCTCCTTGTCTTGTTCTTTTCACTCCCTTGCTAAGGAATCTCTTATCCTTATCAAAAACCTCAATTCCGACACTTAACACTTAACTCTTCCTCTCTGAAGGTGAATCATAATGCCTCCTAAGAAGAACTCTGGGGACGATGAGAACGACAATGACCCTATCCCGACACTCTTGGCTAGGATAACAGCTGCTGAACAAACCAATGAATTACTTAGAACGCAGTTGGAAATAATACAACAAGGCGAGGCTGCTATGGAAGACACGTATCTCCCAGAATTAGATGGAGACTATAATTGGTTGAGACCTGTTCCCCCTGAGGATGCTTTCGAACACAAACCGCATTTCCTTGCACTGTTGCCAAAGTTCGGAGGAAATAATCATGAAGAACCATATATCTTCCTCCGAGACTTCGAGTTAGTCTGTGCTAACCTCTGCCACCCTAGGGTTAGCCAAGACTACATAAGGTTGAGAGCTATCCCCTTAGCCTTGACTGATAAGGCGGCTTATTGGCTAAAAAATCTAGGGGAAATAGTCACTACGTGGGCCACATTCAAGACTCTATTTTTAAAGAAATTCTACCCAGTTAGTAGAATTAACCAAATGAGGATCAAGCTCACGAGTTTCACCCAACACCCGAATGAACCATTTCATGAAACCTGGGAAAGATTCACGGACTTAGTTCAGAAATGCCCAGGACACGGGATAAGTAAAATGATGCTGGTCCAGAGTCTTGTGAGCGGGCTGAACCCTGAGACTCAAGGGTTGGTTAGTGCATCCTGCGGAGGAAGCTACATGGGGCACCACGAGGACACCGTCTACAAGGTGTTCGAAAGACTTGCTGAGTCTAGCCGTGCGCAAACCACTAGTCGGGCTTACATAGCTGGCTCCAAAAAGATGGTGAATAATCTGACAACCGACCACAATGCTGACATGGGAATAATAGCTGATAAGCTAACTATGGTTGATCAGATTTATAAAAAGGTGGATGAGATCCATAAATCATCTGATATGGAGAAGTTAGCTTTATTGCCGAAACAAATGGAGGAATTGGCTGACAGGGTATCAAAGATGACACCCCCCGCACCCATACACCAAATTCACTACATTCAAGGTCAAGGGGTAGGGCAACAGAGCCATTGGGGTGGAGACCAAGCCTTGTCCTCTCAAACTGATGAAACCTCCGCTCAGACTGATTTTGAGGAACCTCCACAAGTCTTGGAGATAAACGGAGTCTGGTACAATTTGGAACCAGTCAATCGCTCAGGCCAAAACTCTACTCCAAACCCTCGTCCACCGCAAGCCCAGCCCACCTACCAGCCTCAACTACAGCAGAGGCAGCAATATCGCACGGGTTATCAGAACCCGCAACCTCAGCCACAGCAGAACCAACGCCAAAGCCAACAAGGGCAATATCAGCGACCTCAGGCCAGGCAGGGCCAAGGGTCCTCCTCCTCTTCTGTTATCTCTCCAGAACTCCAGCGAGTGCTGGATGAGCTTCATGACATGAGAGTCGACATAAATCGACTCTCTCGTTGGAGAGATGAGGTGACAGCACCCCAGACCGTGATTCCAGCTCAAGTCCAGGCTAACCCAAATAGCCTTGGACACAATCAGGTATTAATCTCTGACTATTCCATACCTGAGCTTAAGCCCTCCTCAAATAATGACTCTTATCATATCTCTCTTAGGAGCGGAAGGACCGTAACCATGCCTGATCGAGCAAAGGAACACGATGACATAGCCCCAGTGTCCACCAATTCACACAACCCTGGGGGAATTGACAAAGGAAGACAGGAGGAGAAAGAACAAGTCCCACCCACACCACCCGGATATAATGGAGAGTCTGAGTCTGAGTCAGACAAAGAAATACCACCAAGTTTCCCTGTTTTTAGTCCGAGTCAGAGTCCTGTACGAACATTTTCATTCAATAAAAGTGATAATGTTGATCACAACAAATCTGTTCCTTACCCCCGTGCTCTTACGGCAGGGAAGAAGAAAAACATAAAAAACCAAAAAAATGATGATGAGATGGCCCGCATCTGCAAGGAAAATATTAAGGTCACTCTGTCCTTGGACGAGATGATAGAAAGAGATTCGGCTTTTCGGAAATACCTTAAGGTGAGATGCACACCAACCAGGGCCAGCAAACAAAATCCTAGCCAAACACATACTCTCAGTAGCCACATCTCGTCTTATAAAAAATGAGTTGCCAAGAAAGAAAAGAGACATGGGTGCTCACTTCGTCACTAGCTACATCAACGAAATCAAGTTTGCAAGAACATTATTAGACAATGGATCATCCATCAATCTCATGCCCACAACCCTATATGAGCATCTTAATCTAGGTCCTCTTAAGCAATCAACAGCCGTACTTCAATTCGCAGACACCTCAACTAAGCGACCTAGGGGCGAGATTCGAAACATTGTCATCAACATAGAGGGACAAAACTACCCAGTGGATTTTACAATTCTTGACATGGATGTCCCTAGAAATTGGAAAGATTCCCAGATGATACTAGGGCGACCCTTCCTTAGGACCGCAGGTGCTATATTTGATTATACATCCGGGAGAATCCAGTTCGGAAAAGTTGAACTTAAAATGCAGCAAACTAGGTTCCAAAGACCTGACACTGAGTCGAGCACCGAGTCTGAAAAATCAGAAACTGAAACTGAAATTACAGAACCAACAGCTGGGTCCTGGAGACAAAACCCAGCCGCTATGATAGAATCAACCTCATCTGGTGAGGAAATTGTTGATGACTTAGTCCGCCAGCTCATCCATGCATCTACCTATACTCTTGAAGACTCAGAGGCCATTCTAGACCTGTCAGTCCATTCTCCATATGGACAATCCTTGAGTAAGGTACACAGATCGGACGCGGTGATTGCCACACCTCATTCCATCATTAGCGATCCGATCCCTGACACAACCATGATGGTGGTCAACATTGATACACTACAAGCGTCCACATCACAAAAACAAACATCACAGACAGAACCAGATTCGAGAAACATCATTGACTTACCTGAACTCAAACCATTGCCCCCCTACACTTAAGTATGCCTTCCTTGCAGGACAAAAAGGACAATTTCCGGTCATTATCAGCTCACAACTGACCGAAGAGCAGGAGATCCACTTGCTTAATGTTTTGGAGAAAAACCGCAAGGCTATAGGCTGGAGATTGTCTGATCTTCCAAGGATTAACCCAGCCCTGTGCTCACACCATATTTACTTGGAAGATAATGCTAAACCCTCCCGTGAATGCCAACGTAGATTGAATCCAAACTTACGGGAAGTGGTTAAGACTGAGATCGAAAAATGGTGTAAAGATGGGTTCATATATCCCATCTCCGACTCCAAATGGGTTTCACCTTTGCATGTAGTCCCGAAAAAGTCAGGACTACAGATTATCACCAATGAGGAGGGAGAAGAGATTACGACACGGGTACCTACGTCGTGGCGTGTCTGTGTGGATTACAGGCGCCTGAATGCCACAACAAAGAAGGATCACTTTCCGCTGCCTTTTATTGATCAAATCCTGGAGAGATTGGCAGGGAGAGAATACTTCTGTTTCTTAGACGGGTACTCGGGCTACAATCAGGTAGCCATCGCCCCCGAGGACCAGGAAAAGACTACTTTCACATGACCCTTCGGCACATATGCATTCAAGCGAATGCCCTTTGGTCTTTGCAATGCCCCCGGCACCTTTCAACGATGCATGATTGCAATTTTTGCCGACATGGTTGGGGATTTCCTGGAAGTCTTCATGGATGACTTCTCGATCCACGGTGATTCATTCGATGATTGTCTAGCGCACCTGGATCGAGTCCTCCAAAAGTGCAGGGAAGTGAATCTGGTGCTCTCTTGGGAAAAAAGCCATTTCATGGCAAAAGAGGGCATTGTACTAGGGCATGTCATCTCCAAGAAGGGAATGGAGGTTGACCCTGCCAAAGTTGATGTGATCAAAAAGCTTGAGCCACCTACAAATGTGAAACAAGTACGGTCTTTTCTAGGGCATGTCGGATTTTACAGGAGATTTATCAAAGACTTTTCAAAAATTGCCCGACCGTTAACAGACCTTCTTGGGAAAGACACTGAATTCCTGATAGATCATAAGTGTCTAGAAGTCTTCGAATTACTCAAGAAAAGGATCATTGAGACACCCGTCCTACAAGCTCCCGACTGGTCTCTTCCCTTCGAGATCATGACAGACGCATCTGATTTCGCTGTAGGGGCTGTATTAGGACAACGAAAAGATGGAATCCCGTATGCTATTCACTACGCAAGCAAAGTTTTAGACCCTGCTCAGAAAAATTACACTGTGACCGAAAAAGATATGCTAGCTGTGGTTTTGGCCTTGGAAAAATTTCGATCAATACTTCTAGGATCTAAGGTGACAGTTTACACAGACCATTCTGCCATTCGCTTTTTAATGGCCAAAAAGGATGCAAAAGCACGACTTCTGAGATGGATTCTACTACTTCAAGAATTTGATTTGGAGATTAAGGACAAACCTGGTGTTAAGAATGTCGTGGCTGATCATTTATCACGGATTGAACATAACAAAATTCTGGAATCTGAATCGATCCGTGAAACCTTCCCAGACGAGTCAATTTCTGCTATTGACTCGCTCCCTTGGTATGCAGACACGGTGAATTATCTCGTCACCAATGAAGTTCCTCAAGGTTGGCCCAGAAACAAAATCGATCGACTCATATCTGAAGCGAGACACTATCATTGGGAAGATCCTTTCCTTTTCTTTGAAGGATCGGATTGCATATGGCGAAGATGTATTCCTCAAGAGGAATATCAAAGTATCCTCAATCTATGCCACACCTTGGAGGCGGGAGGACATCACTCTGGGAGGAGGACCGCTGAGAAGATATTACAATGTGGATTTTACTGGCCGACCTTGTTTAAGGATGCTTATAATTTTGTGAGGTCGTGCCCTGTCTGTCAGAGAATGGGAGGAACCATTGGTTCCAAAGATGCCATGCCTATGCAACCAGTGATTATCTGTGACGTATTCGATGCATGGGGCATTGACTTTATGGGCCCATTCCCTAATAGTCAAGGATTTGAATATATTCTTCTTGCGGTAGATTATTTATCTAGATGGGTGGAGGCTATCCCTACTCGAGTTGCAGATAGCAAAACTGTTTGCAAGTTTTTGAAAGATCATATTATTTCGAGGTTTGGAATTCCAAAAGTTTTAATATCTGATGGGGGAAGCCACTTTGTCAACCGGGAGGTGAAGAAGTTGACTAAGGAATACGACATCGAGCACCGTGTGGCTACTCCTTACCACCCACAATCCAATGGCATGGCCGAGGTGTCAAACAGGGAGGTTAAAGGAATTTTACAGAAGCTCGTTCGCCCTGACAGGAAGAACTGGTCCCAACTCCTGGACCAAGTTCTGTGGGCCTACCGGACGGCTTATAAGACCCCATTGGGCACCTCCCCGTTTAGAATGGTATATGGAAAACCATGCCATTTGCCCGCAGAGCTCGTACATAAATCGGAATGGGCAATCAAAAAGATTAATTGGAACTGTCACCAAGGAAAGAAGAACCGAGACATCAATTTGAATGAACTGTCTGAAATCCGAAATCATGCTTACGAAAACAGCACCATCTACAAAGAAAAAGTAAAAAGATGGCATGACAGGAACATTCGAACAAAGATCTTTGTCCCAGGGCAGAAAGTTTGGCTATTTAATGCAAAGTTGAAAATTTTCCAAGGAAAATTGAAATCAAAATGGACGGGACCCTTCATTGTAAGAGAGGTACACAATAATGGGAGTGTTGAGATCTCAGAGACCGCAAATAGCGCGCAAACATCTATAGTCAACGGTCAGCTGCTTAAACATTTTGTCGAATCCAATGAGCAATTAGTACAAGTTGAACAGATCTCCTTCACTCAGGACATAGGTTTTGATGAAAAATTTGATCTGCCCAGATAGCACACCTCTCCGAGACCTACACTCTCTTGTACATCCGAAATTCTTCCCGGTTCCACATCTGTAATTAACCGATTATACTTAGGCTGACCTGAGCCTAAGTATAGGGGGACTGCATCCATTGTTTATACATCACTTCTCTTGTTTTTAGTCCTTCTATATTTAGTACGAGCTATGTCACCATTTCACTTTGTGCCATGAGGACATAGCACAAACTAAGTATGGGGGGGTGTATTGGTATATATTTTATCTACTTTATCCATAGCTCGCACTTTAATCGTTTTTATCTAACATCGGGGATGGGTATAAGTAGTGTGTATAATACCTGTTTAAAAAAAAAAAAACAAAACAAAACAAAAAAAACTCATGGTCTTGCATTTCATCACGCATTTCATGCATTCCTTGGTTGATATATTCCTGACACATTCACTATCACTCAAGGCTTGAGGATTTTTGAGGACACTTGATTTCTGAAATCTTGAGATTCTGAGTTAGCCTGCCTTAGTCATTAGGGTTTTTAGAACTTAATAATCCACACTTCCCTAGTTTGAAAGATTTGAGCGCTATATTGCACTCTTCATCTCTACCTTCAAAAAGAATATGATCAGCACAATCACTCCCACAACTGCATGATTGATGAGATGAGTTGAGATATCACTTGAGGAACTAGAACTAGAGATTTGAGTCTAGATCCGATCTGATGATATTCGAGGATGGGATAAAGTTAATGAAGGCTTCAGAAAACCTGAGTGTCAGCAAAACACTAGCCAGTATGTGAACAAGATTCATATGCTATCTTTTTGATATTGACCTAAGTGCCAGGGTGTGATGAAACTTAAGGGAAATTGTTGATCAGTGTGCGCCAACTTTTGGTAAAAGCAGTGGAGCTAGCCGACCAAAAAAAAGAGAGAGAAATGTCAAAGAAAACCTCTATCATCCAAAGTCAAAATTCCAAATGAGCTTCCACCAATGGCGAGCGCTCCCAGACATTTTCAAAGTGTCCACTTGGACCAAGCACTAATTAGGACCAAGGAGTCGGGCTGACACCATAAAAGGGCTCTGCATCGTAAGCGATACAAGTTTGGGTGTCGAAGGTATCTTAGATACTCAAAAGAGACACACCCCGGTGTACTCCCAGAAAAACAAGTGCAGACGACTCCAAATTCTCTTGACGGACACATTGATCAACAAAATAAAAATATACTTGTGTTGAGTAATAAGACACTCGAGAGGCACCTTGTTCCAATGTAAGGGAGAGAAAATTACACACAATCCTATGCCCTCCATCAACTGGCCGTCCATATACACTTTCAAGTCTGACAAACTAATGAGACGGTTGACTGAAGCAAGAATAGACTTATTCTCTAGTGTTGAGGATTAGGTCTAGAGGAGGATCTTTGGGACTGGAACTTTGAGTGATGCCCCGACTCGACTCTCATGAAATGCAGTACACTTAAAATCATATCCTTATATTATATGTACAAACAGAGAGTCTGAAAATTAGAAAAGTTGGATACCTTTTGATTAAAGCTTGGGTGAGCTCAGAATTTTAAGATCACTCAAATTAAGGGTCTTCTCTGAATTAAGCCTTGAAAATTCACATACACAGTCAGGGATGTATTCAACTAAGTCATTCATTCATGCTCAGGGATGAGCATGGTCTAAGTATAGGGGTATGATGAATCTCGTATTCATCATGCTAAAATTGGTCATTTAGGCTCTGTCCCCCATCATCCACCTATAATTATTCATTAATAGAGCATTATTAGCCATCATGCATGTGTAAATAATATCTGCATTTCATCATGCATAATTGCATTTAAAATTCCCAGTGTAAATTAGCCCAAAAAGCCGCTAACTTCTCACATTTTTAGTTAATTCATCCTAACTCCGATTTACCCCAAACCACCTCCATTGTGTAGATATTACTAACCTTATTAAATAAAAAATACAAAAAAATTTACTGACTTCAATAAGTGTCAAATAATCCCAAAGTCAAAATTCACATCTGACGGACTAAAATGAGCATATCTCCCACATACAGTGTCCGATTTTGGTCTACTCACTTTTAAAGTACTTCATTTTCAAATACCTTTAAAACAAGACCAATTTCATAAAATTCGGAGCTCAAATGTGAAAGTTAGGTTTTAGGCCTCTTTTGCGCATTTTAACTTCTTGCTAATTTTGACCTGAGATTTTATGTACTTAATTAACTCTTTTAATTTTATTTCTTCTACATTTGTGTCCTTTGATGAAAGTTTTAATAAGAAATGCAAAAATTCAAATCCAGATCTAAACTGAGATCAAAGAAACTGACCAAGTCCGAGTGTCCGTTGTTGGTCTGTACAAAAGTTGTGCGTTTCTAACTTCTAATTTATTTTCCTAATTTCTTATCCTTTAAAAATCCAAAAAAATTAGATTAATGTGTAAATAATTTTCTTCTTATTTATCGTATTTTTTTAGAATTTTTATCCTCTCTAAAACCACCAAAAAATACAAAATATCAAAAATACGGTTTTTCGTACACATGGAAAGCCACCAAAAATACCACTTCGCACAGGTGACCTCTTTTGCTCTCGGACCCTTCATGAAAGTTGTAGATCTCGACGAGACGAACAACTTTCGTGAAGAAAATTTTTCGATCCGAGGTCATCTTCTATCTCTTTTCCCCCTTTAAAAATCAGAAATTTTTTTGGTGCCACGTGGCAGCTCCAGGGCGTGCCACGTGGCACCCCGCTGTTTCCTCTCTCCAGGCGCACCCCGGGTCACGTGCCAAGCACGTGACCCTCCTTCATCTTCTCCATCCAGCCATTTCGCCCCCCCCACCCCCCCCCCCAGCCGTTCCTCCTCCATAACGCCTGCCGCCGCCTCCTCCTCGCCTCCGGCCGTTACGAGGCCCTTCTATAAGATCCCAGCCTCGCCGGCCTTCTTCTCCATCCGCCACATCTGGAGCACCTGACCCTCGACGACTTGGTGACAGCAAGGCGAGCGTCTCTCCGGCGTGATCCAAGGGTACAGTCCATTACTGACTGCCCCTTGTCCTCCACCGTTCCTCCCTCCGATCGTCGCCGGCCTTGCACAGGCCGGTGCCCCTTCTCCCTTTCTTCTCATCCTCCCCAGCCCCGACCCTCAACAACCAAACACAGAACCCATCATCTTCCCCACCTTCCCTCGATTTTTTTATCCATAATAACGTTGCAGGTACGCCCCCCCTCCTCGGCCAGAGCTCCTCCGCTCTCCTCCGCTCTCCACCTCAGGCCGCTTCGCGCGGCGCCCCTCCACCAGCCCGCGGCACCTCCGCCTCGCCGCACCTCCGCTCCTTCGACTTCCACCTCAGGCCGCCTCGCGCGGCTCCGCCTCGCCTTCGCCGCCTCACGCGGAAGCCCGGCTCCGCCTCGCCTTCACCGCCTCACGCGGAAGCCCAGCTTCGCCTCGCCATCTCCCTCCGCCTCCGCTCGGCCGTGTGTCGGCCGAGCGCGGCCCAGCTTGGCCGCACCGCCCCGCCGGCCCTCGACGCACAGGTGCCGTTGGATCGGGCGGCCGAGCCCTTGATCCAACGGCCTCTGCTCTGCCACGTCACCCCCCCCCCCCCCAGCCTCAGCCCCAGGCCTGAGGTTCGGGCCCCCGAAGCAACTCCTTGCCGCCACCTAGGCTCGGGCTCCGAGACTGAGCCTCGTCTCCCACGCCTCAGCTTCGGCGCCCAAGCCATAGGCTCGGCCACCCGAGCCTCCCGCCTTCCATCCAAACCTCCAGGCGCACGTGCTCTGCACGTGCGCCGTGGGAAAATTGCAAATACCCCCTGCAGACTTCATAAATTACAGAAACGCCCCCGCCTGGGGTAAATTGCAGAAGAGGTCCTCCGACTTTTCTAAATTGCAGATAAGTCCTTCCAGGGACCCTTTTGAAGGAAAAACTTTATTTTAATTACGTTTTAGTCCCTGAATTTCATTTTATCATATCTTTGTCATACGGACTCCGATTTTAGCATATAATATGTCGTTTCGAAGCTAATTCCGTGCTCTACAATTGCGTGGACAGATTTAAGGCTGTTATTTGATAATTTTTATTGAGTATATCTGTTGTCATTTGTAGGCTCATCTTGACATATCTGTGCCACAATTACCTTGGAAAAATTGATGATTTCTTTTGCAGGAGCATGACGGAGGATTTTACATTGAATAATTCCCTTTGAATCATTGGCTATTATTTTTGGGAATTTAAATCACACGAATTTTGAGGAGAAATCATATACTTTGATATTCTCATTTATTGGAAGTGGGATAATCTATTCCTCTTATTATTGCAATTTGGGATTAATTTGAATATTTTTCTTGATCTGTATTGATTAATCTGTGATAAAATTTGAGGTAAGTGATTATTACATTTTGGAGCAAAAATCTTAATCGCAGATCCTGGGCTTAATAGCCTCTATTTCTTTTCTTTGCATCGCTTCTCCATCATTGCATTGTATATTTTTCTCAACACAGAAATTAACCAAGAATTAATTAATTACTTAATTTGATTTAAGACCGTGCAACTAAAAATCTCCGTTCCCTGTGTTCGACCTTGGTAAACTTGCCAAGCAAAAATAGTCCACAACATTCAAAGTTTGTGGTGTTTTGACGATCGAAATCCGCTTCCTATACTACAATTATCGAATATTAAAGAGGTGGATTTCGCGTTCATCTGGGATAAAGTTAATGAAGGCTTCAAGAAACCTGAGTGTCAACAAAACTTTAGCCAGTATGTGAACATGTTCACATGTTATCTTTTGATACTTACCTATGTGCCAGGGTGTGATGAAACATAATTATATTATTGATCGATGTGCGCCAACTTTTGATAAACGCAGTGGAGCTAGCCAAACAAATGAAAAGAAAAGAAAGAAATGTCCAAAGAAAAGCTCTATCCTCCAAAGTCAAATTATAAATGAGCTTACACCAAATCTCTATCCTTCAAAGTATCCACTTGGACCAAGAGCTAATTAGGATTAAGGAGTTGGGTTGACACCAAAAAAGGGCTCTACATCGCAAATGCTACAAGTCTGGGTGTCGTAGGTATCTTAGATACTCAATAAAGACACACTTCGGTGTACTCCCAGAAAAATAAGTGCAGACGACTCCAACTCTCTTGCGGACACTCTGATCAACAAACTAAAAATCTACTTGTGTTGAGTAAAAAGGCACTCGAGAGGCCCTTTGTTCCATTGTGAAGGAGAAAAAAATAGACACAATCCTATACCCTCCATTATCTGGCTCAAGTCTGACAAACTAATGAGACGGTTGACTAAAGCAAGAACAGACTTATTCCATAGTGTTGAGGATGAGTTCTAGAGGAGAGTCTCTTGGATTGGAACTTCGAGTGATGCCTCGACTTGGCTTTCATGAAATGCAGTACACTAAATTTCATATCCTTATATTATATGCATGAAAGAGAGTCTGATAATTAGTGATATTGGATTCCTTCTAACTAGAGCATGGTTACGCCCAGAATTTTAGGATTACTTAAATTGAGGGTCTTCGAAAAAATGAGCCTTGAATCTTTCACGTGCACTGTTAGGAATTAATCTGACTCCTTCTTTTTTAGATGCTCGAGGACGAGCATGGTTTAAGTATAGGGGTATGATGAACCTCGTATTCATCATGCTAAAAGTCAATTACTAAACTCCTTGCTTAAATAATCTAATAAGAATAATCTATAATTCGTTCATTTTAACTTGTAATATATTGTATATATTTTGTATTTAATTAACCTATACTTAGTGTATATAATTATTAATATTTAACTTGTAATTATTTTATTATTAAAAACTCTTAAAAATTGGGATGACTATAAACCCTTAAAAAGACTAAAACTATAAAAAATATCAAAAGCCCAAAAATTGGTGTTTTTAACCCTTTAAAAATACCCCCAAAATACTTTATGTATAAATGACCTCTTTTGGCTTTTTGTCCAACATGAAACTTGTAGATCTCATCGAGATCTACAACTTTCTTGTTTTGACTTTTTTTTTCTAATTTTGCCTCTAACTAATTCTTTCATATTTTTCTTAAATTTTGCATTTTTGAATTTTCTAGTGCAGCCACGTGGCGCTCTCTGGAGCCGCCATGCGGCCGCACCCTCATTCCACCCCCTGGCCCCTCCATGGTCGTATGATCCTCACCACCTGCCTCAATCTTGGCCGCCCACTTCTGCTCGCCCACAGTTGTCCGATCACTTCATCATCCTACGGCTAGTCTCACCTCACGTCACCCCATGCTTCTCCATCGATTGATCAAACCCCCCTTCTCATCAGCATCACTCGTCTCCGCCCACATCTCAGCCACCCGATCCACTCCATCAATCTAATATCCAACCTTAACCTTTGCCTTAATCCGGGCCGTTGGATTGTGAGATCCAACGGCTCCTACGTGCCGTCTTCCTCCTAATACCTTCAACCCAGGCATTACGAAGCCATTCTGCTTTGCCCCCTTCCCATTTTGGAAGGCTACCCAGCCACGCTCCTCGCTCCCTAAAAGCTCCTTCCCATAGCCCCCAGATCCACCATCGTCGCACACCACCTGAATACCCTCCTCCATTACTGCCTCGCCTTCAAACCTCCTTTAAACTCCCCTGCTATGACATAACCGATGTCCACCCCCTCCTATAAAAGTCACTGCTCCACCACCCGTTCACCCTATCCGCCACTTCATGGGCTCTGTCCTAACCTTCTCCGCCCTCTGGTGATAGCGGAGGGCGGTCTTGTCGAGGCGACGATGGTCGCATGCACTAGGTGAGATCCATGGTCACCTGACCATGCTGCGAGCACCACCACGCACCGCCGAGTACCGAGGTTGGGCCGACCTCGTTGTGCGAAGACCCCGAGCTTCTTCTGAAGTCTGGCCCAGGCTATCTCCTCCGCCCATTGATCCTCTCTGATCCTCAGTTATCCTCTTTTCTCTCTCATCTTGTTTTTATCCTAACTTCTACGTAGCCATCAACACCACCCACCTCTATCCGATCATCCGATGAGCTTCAGCAACCACCCATCACCCTCGCCACTACCTCCTCTCGCCCTCTTCCCTTCTTCAGAGCCACCACCGCTCCGACCCAATTCCTCCTCTACCTCGTTGGAAATGGAACTCAAGCCATCACCTCCATGGCCTCCACTCACCTCGCAACCCACTCACTCACTACATGAAAGCACGCTTCGACTATCTAACCATTGCATATCTTCAATGGTCGAAAGTCATAGCTAAGCTTCGATCTCGTGCTGCCTCTTCGACAACCAAGCTCCGCCTCGCCTCTCCAGACGATGACGGAGCTACGCAACCGTCCGAGCTTTAACGCCATAACCTTAGCTATCTTCCTCGACCCTCAGGCGTGCCTTCCGTGCACGGAGGAGATTTCAGTAGGTCACTGTAGCCCCGCCTTCTCTGGTGACCAACAACGGACGACGAAGAGCAGTCACCGTCCGATTGTTTCGATCGGATGGTCCAGATGACGACACATAGCGCTTCCTATCCTTGCATAGAACAAGCAAGCTCGAATCCTCTAAGCCTCGTTCCGAGCCACTACCTGATGCCACGTGGCCCGAGCTGCCCGATCCTCCTGAGCCTGGACCCGTGCGTGCATGGCATGTGAGGGTCCGTGCAATTTGCAGAGAAGACCCTCATGTTTTGGATTTTGCATATTGGTCCCCACGCACATGCCTCACATGCATGCATGGGTATTTTACAGGGAGATCCACAATACTTATGGAAATTATAGTTTATGCCCCAGCACGCAATGGGAAAATTACAAAAGGGCCCAGACGGTTTTACAAAATTGTAAATAGGTCCCTGTAGGGACCTATTTGTGATTAATTATCTTTTATTTTCCGCATTTTTTCACATTTATGCCCCTGCATTGTTTTCTTCATAACTTGAGCATCGTAGGTCTAATTTGTATGCTTTCAGTGTCGTTTTGATCCTTGATTCTTCATCTATCTTATTGCATGTTTAATTTTCTCATCTGAGACCATTCTAAATATGTTGAATTTTTATCGTTAGATGATGTATCTTGCTCAAATGTCTTGTCATAAAATAAATGTTTTCTCATAATGTTATGCTCGAGATGGTTGTGATTTCAAACTACTATCTGTTGCTCAATATAGTGATCGTTCGAGGGTATATTTATAGTAGTCGATTGCATGCATCACCCTTGCATTTAACCTTGCATTATTTTCATGCACAATCCTACATTTGGATTGAAAAATAACTAAAAAAATTGCATGCATTATACATCTGCATTATTCTGCATTTTATCAAATGTACCTGCATAAAGACCCTTAATTGAGAAATTATTCACACATTCTCTTAATTGATCAAAATCTGACAAAGAAATAAAGTAGCTCGTGTCCCTGTGTTCGACCTTGGTAGACTTACCAAGTATAAATACTCCACAATATTCAAAGATGATGGTTTTTATTGAAATGTTTTTCGCCTCCTATACCACAATTATTGACTATTAAAGAGGTGGATTTCACGTTCATCAGTTGATGGATCACCATTTCATCACCTTTATTCAATCATTTTGGCCTTAAAAACCCCAGCTAATGCATGTAAATAACATCAATTTCTTCATATTAGCATTCATTATTTATTGCATTAATTGTACATAAAATAAGGTTTTTAATGCCAAAAATATAGAATAAAGAGAAGAAAAGAAAAAGGAATAAAATATTACAAATATTTTATGACCCTAACCCCGAGACCAAGGCCAGAATGGAATTGGTCGACAAGGAATAAAGTAGGGGGAGATAAGGGCCAATAATACAATGAATATCTCATTCATTTATGCATTTTTGACACCTATTTTATATTTAATTATTTATCCATCAAATAAAAATATTTTGTACATGAAAGTTGTAGATAATAATGTAGATAAAAATACAAGATTGAGTTTGTGTAAAAATAACATACAGTGTATATTTTATACACAGAATAAAAAGCCAGAATCTCAACTTCACAGACCCATATCTTGCAAATAAAAACTCAAAATCAACCTAAATCACTTTGATTGTATATAGCTTCTCAAGAACTATTTAATAAAATTGGTTTCATAATTTTTGGAGTTCATCTGTGAAAGTTAGGTTTTGGGCCTCTATTGTACATAATATCGATTAAAATATTTAATTTATTCATTACTTATTATTTCTACAAATTCATATTTTTATAATTTTGTAAACATTATTTATAACCTATGTGTACATTAAAATTAGAATTAAACCTAAAATAAAAAGGATAATAAAATAAAACTATGCCAAAACATAGATGAAATACCTATGATCTATATGTATATAAATAAAAGAAGAATACATTCTTTAATTATTTCATTCTTTTATATTTTTATAATATTTTATATAGTATATATAATCTAGTAAAAATATAAATCTAAAATAAAAACAAATAAAATTCATTAAATAAATGAAATGTATATAAAACATAGGTAAAACACCTATATGTATACCTACACATTACATATACCTATTTATTTAAAAATATAAATAAATTCATAAAAATCAAATAAAAATATATTTATACTCACAAAAATAAGTTATAAATTTATAAGAAAATAAAATAATAAAATAAAATATACAAAGTAAAAATAAATTATACGAAAATACATGTAAATACACTTATAAATACATTATTAAAATAAACCCATAATAAAATACGCCAAAAAATAAATAAAAATCATAAATAAATACTACATTATTTAATAAACATTTTTTATTTTATAAGTAAAATTTAATAAGGTCATTTATTATATTTAATCAAGCAATTGCTGACATGGACCAATCAGCTCCCTGCGATCGTTGACCGCCTGGTCAACTGCTCCCCCAGGCGGCTGATTTGACGTGGTCAGTCTTTTCCGCCCATCTTCTCCCTTTTTTCCCGTATGACCCGTCGCTCAATCACATTCGGATCCTTCACAGATTTATTCTCTGATCATTGTACATCCACGCCCCATTTTTTAATCTCTTGTACATAGCTTGTATCGCCACCTACTAGCCGGTCAATAAGGGCGCATTCACTTGTTTATAAATAACTCATCTTCTTCCTCCAAACCTTTCGGCCATTTTCCTAGCCCTAGAGCTCCACCCTTCGGCCAAGAGTGCATCCAGGTGACAACTGGAGGTCTCCTGAAGGTCGCAGAGGCTCGCGGAGGAAGGAGATGCGCCCATGGCGGCGCTCCGGCGACCGTCCTGCTCCCTGGAGTTCCCCAGGTATAAGAGCTGCGCATTTACGTTTCTTAGGTAGATTTTCATCTCTGCATTTCGTTCCCGCATTTTATTTCGCATTTAGATCCGTAGCATAGCGTACATTAGCCGATTCGTAGTTCGCCGGAGCTCAACTCCGGCGAACTATTTCACCGTGATCCGACTGTGCTCCGACCCCGCTTCCACCACCACCTTCCTTCCCTGTCGTTTTCCCACGCCCCAGGCTTTCCACTCCACCCGGATCCCTTCTAGATCCAGAGATCGGATCTCCTTCCTCCGCCTTTCGCCGAAGATCACCGCCCCGCTCCACCATCCTTCATTCCACCACCAATAAGTGCCCAGACCTTCGTTTTTCTTGCGCGAGTAACCTTGCAGGTGCTGGGAGGCCAAAGGACCCCTATTGGGGTCGATTTCTAATTTTCGCAGGTACCTGGGGACGCTATTCTTCCTTGACCTCGCTGAAGAGCTCCGACGAGCCTTGTGCTTCTGGGAGCCCTCCAGTCGACACTCGGTGTTCCCAGGGACCTTCTTGGAGCATCAGCAGCTCGGGGGATGATCGTACGCGCACGTCCTGCCAGATCGAAGCTCGGGAGGAATGGGGTTCGTCCCTGTTCTTCCGAGCATCTTCAAAGCCGTTGGATCATCTCTCAGCCCCAGTTCGAATCTAAACCGTCCGATGGAGTGAAGCCACGCCCGTCAGATCTCCCAGGAGATCTAATCTCCAGCGCTCATCGGCGAAGTGTCATCGAGCATGGAGGAGCTGACGCGTGGATAAGTGAAGTAATCCTAGCCGTTCGTCCGCGCGCGCTTTGGGGGTAAATTGCAAACCCATACCCCGCTCTTTTTGTATTTAAATTTTAATATTGTAAATAAAATTGCACGTTGTAATATAAAATGTTAATTTTGCTAAAGGACCCCTTCGGTTTCATGTATTTACATTTAGGTCCTTCCGCGCCTCACGTGCAGTCCCACGTGAGGTGCGTGATTTTTGCACAGTAGCCCTGGCGGTTTTTGTATATTGTAAAATAGTCCTAAAAATTAAAATAAATGTTTATTTACGTTGGTATATTTGCACTGTGTCCCCTGTCATTTATTTTTATTGCATTTATGCCCCTGCGAGGTTATTTGATTTTTGTGTCTTTTATGTATTTATTAAAAATGCCTATTTAGCTCCTAAAAATCCACAAAAATTAGGTTAGATGTTTCATGCCTCATACTTTCACGCCACATGCCCATTTTGCATTTTTTTCATTTAACCTAATTATTAAAAATGAAAAGGGAGCCCTTTTGCACTGTCTAATTTATAAAATACAAAAAAAATTATAAAATATTTTTGAAAAATTCCAAAAATATTATATATGGTATATTTATATATATTGAGTCCAGAAAATGAAAAACCCTAAAAATAGAAAAAGAAAATATAAAAATTTCAAGAAGCTGCAAAATCCTAAAAAAATATAAAAACCCTTGAAAAGTACCAAAAATATGTGTTCTTATTTTATAATTATCTATGTATTATTATTTACATATTAAAATTAATTTAGGTTATTTTTGGACTTATTTTATATTTTTTTAAAAAAACCCAAATTAGTTTCGGCATATTTAATTAGTTCCATATGAGGGACATTTTTGAATTAAAAATACATAAAAATTATAAAAATCCCGAAAAATAACAAAAAAATATAAAAATATAAAAAGCCAAAAAATATTATACTTAATATATTGAGTATTTACACAAATATATGTATATATATCCATATACTACATTTCTCTCTCTTCTCATATATATATATATATATTTCTTTATATATATTATAATTAAAAATATAGAATCAAAAACCCATTTTCACACTCATATATTTTTTATAATTAAATATATATAAAAATACAAAGTATAAAAACAAAATAAAAATCATAAAAACAAAAATAAAATAAAAAATATATAAAATCGAAAACCCACAAAAACAATAAAAATTGGACATGATCATTGAATTGAATAACCGCGCAACCATTTTTACACTCAACCATTCGCCTCCCAGTGTTCGACATCTACTTATGCTTACACCTATACACACTTGCATGTAGAGTTATAATAAATTTTAACTCCATATTTTTGGATATTCATTGCATATTTTTATTGTGGGTTAATTGTTGATTGATTTGGGATTTTTGGAGTGGTCAAATCAGCGATTGGATCTCTCGCCTTGTGAGACTTCTAGACCCGCACAATTCCCATTCATCAAATGGCGCCGTTGCCGGGGAGGCAACGGGATTTTGGATGGTTGTTTATTCATTTATTTAATTCTTTGTTCATGTCCACTATTCATTTATTTATTTGATTATTAATTGATATTGTTGTGACTGTTCTGACCCTCTCTCTTTATTTGTCTTTGATGCGAGGGACCGCCAAGCGAAGGAGGAATTCCTAGGAAGTCCTATGCACCCGAGTGAGGCGGAGTTGGCTCTTCTACACCAACCAACAAGAGAGAGCATCAAAGGCAGATGGAGGAGAATTTTGGATGGCAATCTCATTCTTGCATTATTTATTTGTATATTTATGTGAAAGAGTGACAATTGACATGTAATAATTCAGGACTCTCAGACACTCCGACTCCCAAGGTCCATTTCCCGAGGGATTGTTCCCTTAGGGGCCTTGATGGTTTTGACGCTTTTTCTTTTTATTTTATTTTTATTATTTTGTGTGAATGAGCCCTAGCTTAGGAATTGCTTAATCGAGTAGACTAGGTCCAAACACCCTAATATATTTGTATGTACCTATAGTGTGTTTTGGATCTAGTCAAATTTAAACAGTCTGTTCATTTATCTCTTAACCCGTATGCCGTGAGCGAGCCCCATCAAGCGCTACTCCTGAACTCGAGTGTGTCGAGAAGAGGATGGGTAAGCCAAGACCGGACTCTTAGGTTAAGGATAAGTGACCAACTTGTGGTGCTTCACAATAATAGCAGTTACTATCCTAGGGCGATTTCTTCGGCTTGCATTTGCATTTAGCATAGGTTTCAATTCTATTCTGCATCCCGCATGGAGAGAGCTGGGAAGCGCTATAAGTCTTCTTACTTAGCACGCATCATCGATTTCCGACTTGCATGGCTTTTCCGACCTCCTCCCTCTGTTTTTGACCACTTAGGATGCTTAATGGAAATTGGAACCTCGATAGGCACGTGCATTTAAAATACCCAAAAAAAGTGATAACAAAAAAATAAAATTGTGATTGCTAACTCTATTGGACCTAAAAATAAAACATAATGGATTTCCTTGTCTTGGGGAGAGCAACCCCCTCATTGTATGTGTTTTAAGTGCTCACGTACACGCTAAGGAGTAGAGCCCAAATCCCATCAAGCCTTCTAAGTGTTTGTACAACTTTGTGGTTCTCACCTAACTCTAAAACCGAAAAGATAAATGACCATCATCTGACGGTCTTCACCGTGTCGAGTAGGTGAATTGGGGGTTTGCCTTATGTATTGATTGTGACTTGGAGTCCGTTGCATTTTCATTCATTATTAGAGTCATTGGTCCCGTCCGTGTGAGTCATGCATTTTTCATCTTTGAGTCTCTCTGCCTCTCTTATATATATCTCCTCATCGGCATCGAGTTGTGATATTGGCGCTTGAGCTCAATCATTTCTTCGCCAAGTCCTTCGTTTCCCTCTTAATTCATTACCTTCTTCGTATCCACCGTGCCATCCCCATCTTCTAATGTTCGAAGAGAGCATGCTTTTCGGACCACCATTTTGACGGTGTTCTCGCCTTGTGTGGAACACCAAATTTTGTCTATGTCCCGATTCTCGCCTGCCCTCCTCGTCCCCTTTGTGTCACTCTTCTACCACTCGTGATATTGGTGCGTAAGCTCAATCAGCTTCTCCACTCCATTGTATTACCCTTCTTATCCACCTTCCTTGTTTCCCCCGTATCACTTTTCTATTACCCGGGAATGCTGTGCACATCAATGAGGCCCGCATCGAGGATTTTGACTTACCTTGATTATTTGTGTAGGTCGGACCCATGATATTGAGGATGTTGAGATGGATATACTATTTTTGGTGGATTTGACTTTGGATACGTTCATACGAGCGTATTGAGGATTTTTGTTTATGCATGATCATAGGTGTGATGCATTATTGAGGAATTTTTGGTCTTGCACACCGGATTGAGGATGTGATGTGCTTTAGTGGTTTGAGGATGATATCATGATATTTCTACTGATCTATCTATTTTGAGGTTTCGGCCCGTCTTGATTTGGATTTTGGATGGACTATCTTGACATATGCTTCATGATGACGGTGCCCCGAACCCCCATGATGTCTCATCTTCTAGATTGACCCACCCTTGATCTCTTGGTTCTACTATCCACCTATGGCACTTTGAGGATTCATGGTTGTCTTTCGCGCCATCTCAGACAGATTTGACTGACCCGAGGGATGTTTTGTGATTGATCTGATTATTTGCTCCCTCCTCTTGATCTTGTGCCCTCCTGTTGATTGATATATTCACACTACCTTGAGGACCTGAGATTTTATGCAAGCATTCCCACGACCGACATTGATCTAGCTTGCATTACTCCCCGAGGACTACTTGCGGGAGGATGAGACAATTTCTAGGACTACGGTTTCACACACCCGGAATCGAGTCAGACAATATGCTCGATTGGCCTCACCCTGTGATTGTGTACCCGACCTGTCAGTATCCGAGGCCAACTGTCTGATTGCTCTCCTTGACGATCCTCGCAAGGACGAGTCTTGATACTACAATTATTCACTGCCTAGTTCGTATATCTCCGAGGGTTATCTGTGAGAGGCTATGACACATTTTAGCTCTCTTGGTCTCTTCTGCCGGTAGACGGTCTGCCGTCTACCGAGGCCACATTTTCTGTGGATCCGACTCCTTCGAGCCTCCCTCTCTCCTTGATGACCTTCGCAAGGACGAGATGTACTCTGATTATTCACTATATAGCTCACATCACTTCCCGAGGACTATCTACGGAAGGATATGACACTTTCTTTACGATCGGCTTCACTCATTTTCGGTGTCTCCTGTCTGTTGGAGCACGAAGCCGATTCGTCTGATTTGTGTGCTCGGTCTCCACTTCTGATTGTGTGCCCGATCTGTTGGGGCATGAGACCGACTTGCTGAGACTTCTTTGAGGTCGCTCGCCTTGACGGTCCTTGCAAGGATGAGCTCTTTTCTTATTATTCCTTGACTAGCTCGTAGCTCCCCGAGGGTTATCTGCGGGAGTCTACGACATATGTCCGATCTAATTGGTCTTCTCTGTTGGTAGCCGATTTGTCGACTACTGAGACCATTATGTGGGTCCGTCTGATGTACCCAGCTCCTTCGAGTCCTTCTCTCTCCTTGACGACCCTCGTAAGGTAGAGACACATTCTGACTATTCCTTGCCTAGATTGCATTCCTCCCCGAGGACTATCTGCGGGAGAATGCGACGCTCTCTTTACGCTCGGTTTCCCTTGCTGACTGTGTCTCTGATCTGCGGAGCACGGAATCGAGTCATCTGATATATATGGTTTTGGTCCCATCCTGAGTTGCCTATCCGATTTGCAGATCATGGGACCCATTTGATTAGACTCCTTTGAGTTTGCTCGCCTTGACGATCCTCGCAAGGTTGAGCTCCTGATATCTGCTATTCCCATGCCTAGCTGGCAGCATGTTCCCCGAGGGTTATCTGCGGGACGCTGCCACATTCTTTAGATTATCTGATCTCTTCTGCTGGTAGCCGATATGTCAACTATCGAGACTGATACTGATGATTCGTCTGATGGATCACTGACGCCTTTGCGTCCGCTCGCCTTGACGACCCTCGTAAGGTCGAGTCTTCTTCTGATTATTCGACGATTAGCATGTACTACTCCCCGAGGGTTATCTGCAGGAGGGTACATCATTTTCTAGGTATTCGGTTTCATTTCTGGTGTCTCCTGTCTGTTGGAGCACGAAGCCGAGTGTTCTGAGTTGTGTACTTGGTCCCCTCTCTGATTGTGTATCCGATCTGCGGATCACGGGACCAAGTCTTCGGATTATGGTCTGATTCCCGGCTCCTTTGAGTCTGCTCACCTTGACGACCCTTGCAGGGTTGAGCCATGACTTACGGTATTCGGTGTGTCTCCTGTGATCTTCCGACCTCATGACCACCAAATGCCATGATGTCTCTTGTTCCTTACCTTTACATATCTTACTGAGACTCTGATTGACCGGAGGAATCTCTACTGTTCCTTCTTCCTCCCGGTCTTACGGTATCAGCTCTGTTTCCTCATGCGGACCCTGTGTGCCGATTGTCTGCTTCATGCTACCGCACCCGATATCTTTACTTCCTGATCTCTTTGACCCCAGTAGCCGACACCCATCTGACTGCTTATCCAGGTGTCTTTTCACCTTCTGACTGAGAGTACGGTATTCACTTGTCCGATACCATCCTGTACCCCACCAATTCTTCACCACTAGTATATATGTGTGCTTTGTTCATTCTTCCTCCTGCATGTTATGTGTGCCCTAGATCTATCGCCATATCTTTGTGTCTACACTTAGGACGTACCTTGTCCTAAGTATAGGGGGTACACACCGCGTTGTTCTTTCGTCATTCAGTTTCGTCACTCCTGTTGTTGCCTATACTTAGGGATATCTCACCCTAAGTATAGGGGGAGTGATGCGTATATTCTCCACGATCTTTTCGTCTATCTGTATATATATCTCTTTTCTTCTTTTCTTCTTTTCTTTTTCATATTTCTTTATCTAATAAAAGGTGTCACCCCTTTGTATCAGTTTTCTGTACTTAGGACGAACTTGGTCCTAAGTATAGGGGGGTGCACCCCTGATTTGTTAATTCTTTCATCTGTTTATTCCCACCCTTGACCCTCTCTACTTTGTGTATAGTCTGCTATACTTAGGATTATTTGATCCTGAGTATAGGGGGGACGGTCAACTTCTTTTTCCTTCATCTCTTATTCATGTATTCTTTAGACTTGTCTATACTCAGTACGAGATATGTCTTCTCTTTTCTCTTCGATCTATGAGGACATAGCTCATGCTAAGTATAGGGGGGTCGTATATACTCTGTATATACTTTAGCTATAACTCGTACTTTCGTATATTTATTAATAAATATGGCTGAAAATATGATATAATTCATTAAGTAATAATATTTTTTATTCCTCAGAATTCTTTTTGTATATAATGATTAATAAACCAGGTTAAAAATAGTTTTGCAAAATGATTTAAAGAATGGTGTGAACTGTTTGGAAAACTTTTTGTGAAATATTTTCAACCTTTGTGAAAATATTTTGATTGCAAAATTCTTATATCTGTGTGAAATAAAGGATTTGAAAACCTATTTGCAAATGATTTTGAAAACATTTTGTAAAAATATTTTGAAAAATGTATATATGGTGTTTGCAAAATCTTTGCAAAATAGATTTTAAATGTTTGTAAATATTTGCAAAAATTATTTTGTACTATAGTTTTCAAAATTATTTTTCAAATAAATTTGAGGAATAAAAGCATCATAATAAAATAAAATACATAAAATTCTTTATCAATTGTATATACACCTAAATAAATTACTTTGTTAAAACCTGTAAAGTCTTGTAAAATAAAGCGGCACGCCTGTGTAAATAGTTGTATATATTTTATTCTTTGAGTGTCAAAATTCTTTTATTTGTAAATTCTTTGTGTAAAAATTCCTCTCTTTGTTTGCAAATTCTTTGAAAAATTGCATTATTCTTTGCATATTTGTAAATAGCATTTGCATAGCATTCATAATCTTTGATTGAGCTTGATGATTGAACTAGTCCAATAAAGTCAAAGATTGGAGCTTGGTTGGACCTACTGCACTGGAACCTTATGGGAACTAGGTTTAAGGTACTTCAGGTCTATTCAGACTTAATTCTTTAAGAAATCAGGGCTGGGTTCAAGTCACCTCAGTTGACTAACTAGAACTTTTTGAGACGCACGCATGACTCTTGTCGACCGTGACCTAACTTGTACACTTGCACCTTTCACTTGGCTCAACTCAGTTGGAGTGGTGAGGGGGCTGGATTTGCCAGTCTGAGACGCACACGGGTGGAAACATTCGTCCTCGTCTAGGGAGGGAAGTGCGCCCCAACCTGGTCCAGTTTCAATGAAGTCGAATGATAGGAGAGTGTGGGTTGCAATAAAGCTTCAAAAGAGGGATAGTCTTCTGGCTCAAGAGGAAAAAGTCCTTATGTAAATGCTGCTGTAAATAGTATGTTGAAAAAAAACTCCAAAAAAGTGGCCAAGCTTGTAAATAAAAATAAAAGTGCCTGCCGGAGTATGTATATATGTTGTATAGAAAATAAGCAAGCTTGAGCATCAAAGTTATACCATGTGAGCCTGCAGCTGGATGACTTGACTACACTGGTCTTGCATCCCAGGATAGGTAGCTACACTGGCTACCGTCCATTCTTTTCTCCAGCTCCTCCTCTTGAGTTGGGTGCTACTTGAACTTAGAAGGGAATACCCCGCTCCTCGACGGTAGAGGGCTGGATTGGGGAATCATCGGGTTGTCATTCTGGAGAAGTCAGTTCCTTTGTCATTTCAATTGGGGAGAGACACTATCACTTACACTGTACAAGTCAGCTTCATAGTCATAAGGATTTGCGTATGAAGTAGGCTAGTTCTGACCAGGCTATTGAGGTGAGTTGAACCGAGTTCTGTGACTATCGAAGGCTGTTGTGTTTTAAACTTGGTTCCCTACAAGGTTCCGCACACATTTTCACACCAAGGTCTAACCTGAGCTCCAAACTTTAATTTTGTACATATAAGTTTAATAATCATGATTTGCTTTTTATTTTCTTCTTATTTGTTATTCTTTTTGTACTTATTGCATAAGTATTTGCTAGGGACTAGCAAAGGCAAGTATGGGGGGGGGTCACCCGCGTGACAGGCGGGAGTTGTCAGTCGCCAGCTTCTCCTATACTACATCGAAACATAGCTCATCAGAAAGCTCAGAGTAGAGTTCACGTCGCTTAGTGGCTACTCCTTGTTGATGCCCATGGGTGTTTGTGGAGCGGGACCCTGAACCAGTTCTTCAAGACCCGCCTGACTCATCGTTATCGAGCATGGGTCGACCTGAACCATTAGATGAATATATGTTTCTAATGGGTGCTAACATTGTTTTTATATTTTTAATTTCTTTTCAACACCAATAAAACTATCTACAATAATTACTCTAAAATCTATGGGGTTTAGTAGTGAATTAAATATAGAAAATAAAGAGTTATTTTATAGACATAAATGAGG
Organism: Ottelia alismoides; assembly: GCA_037367405.1. Classification (NCBI taxonomy): domain Eukaryota; kingdom Viridiplantae; phylum Streptophyta; class Magnoliopsida; order Alismatales; family Hydrocharitaceae; genus Ottelia; species Ottelia alismoides. Next base: position 146,315 of record JAZKJV010004324.1, on the reverse strand, counting down.
GATAATTAAGAAGGAGGATCCTTGCTAAAGATGCGGAATTAATGAAGATTTCCAATGAGGTTCTTATTCTTTGAGGATAAAAAGAGAGTAGACGATAGATCCGAGATTCATCAAAGCTCAATTGCGGCGACGATGAATATATACAAAGTCAATAGGGAGGCCATGTTTGACTAGGGTTTGCGCCAAGTCTGAAAAAATATAAATATGTTATAAGGTGTCATGGGCACAATTCTCACTAAGGGAAGAAGGTCAAACAACGATAGCTTTAGCAGGAAAAAAATGGAGAAGCAGGCTAGGGACTAGTTCGATGGGTGCATTTGCACAAAGAAGGGAGGGTGGACCGGGGGTCAACCCTTCATGGGCTACGATTGGCCTGAAGACAAAATATGGCTAAAAAAGATAATGGGAAAATACCATAGAAAATGATTTTACTAATAAAAACTCAAAATATAAAAGTTCTTTCATATTTACTAAACTATTTTTGATGGATTTTATTTATTTTTATCAGCTTATTTATTATTGTATATTATTTATGTACTTGGTTTATATGTATTTGTACCTATATATTATGTATATGTATTTTATTATTATTATATATAATCTTATATTTATGTTATTTATTTATAATATTATTAATACATATTTACATATTTTATGGGATTTTTATTATTTAATCTATATGTACAAATAAATAAATAAATATAATTACAATATAGATACATTATACCTATGTATTTAGGGTTTATTAATTATTTTTTGTATTTTTGGATGCTTAATTTTAATTATGCTTTATATTCGAGTTAAATAAGACGTACAATTATTGAAAAATATGAAGAAGTTAAAAATATAAAAGTAAAATATATTGGCTTTATATACATGTGTACGTGCACCATAGTACCCCGATTAGCCAGCTTTTGTATCTTGACTCACACTACTTCATTTTATAGATAATTTGATTTGAAATACAATGGATGTGAGTTTGGTGGATTCTGAGCTCGTATGGAGGAGATATTGATCAATCAAATTTTGTTTGCGGATTTTTCAACTAAGTGTATTGAGCGACTTGCGCATGATTAATTTGTGCCAATAATTTTGTTATTTCTATACATTATTATGTACAAGTTTGATTTTGAAAATAATTTTACTGAAGAGAGTAAAATTATAAATAAAATTATGTAAGTTTGAGCTATATATACATTGTATTGTATACTTATGGTTTCTATGATTTGGTGTGCATCATGTACATTATTATGCCATATCTCCCTTACTTTGTTCTCGGTCGACCTAATCAATATTTGACTAGCTCTTGAGGTTCAAAGATAGTTAGTAACTTTGATACCTCATTTATTTTTCTTTTCTTTTCTTTATTCTTTATTTTAGGTTTAAATACATGTATTTATACACTTTTTATACAATAATGTCAGGATGTTAATACATATAAGTTAGTGATATTTACATGTATTTTATCGGTTTTTAAAGCCAAAATAGGATAATAAAGGTAAATGAATGGCTAATCATCAATGGATGCAATAGTCTGATTGGTTGCATGTAGCGGAATTGATCAAGCATATGCTTGAGGGATGACGTTCCTCATGTTTGTACCGAGGGAGACACATGGTCCTAGTAAAGTATGCATTGTCCTCAATTCCAATCTTTTTCTGGCAGCTTTACTTTTCCTCACGGGGATCAAGAAATGTTTGGAGATGTTAATGCCGTGATTGTTTTGGTCAAGATATGGAGAATCCCACGGTGTTCCCTCGGTAGGGTGAAATATGGTTGTGCTTTCTTAGAACAATGGTGGTCTGGGTGCCCTTGATCTAGATACAATGAACAAGACCCTTCAGGCAAAGTGGGTGGTGCATATATGGGGTAATGGATCGGGCGAGGTTTGTTCTTTGTTGCGGAATACCTGTGGTGTTTCACGAACCCTATCTTGGAGGACGAGCATCGTATCAATGCCCTCAAACTTTTGAAGGGGCATTGTTTCCCTTCTTCCTCTCATCTCATTATCCCTTTAGCCGTGCCTCGTTACGGGGGATACCTTTTGTTTTTGGATGGAGGATTGGTCCATTCACGGGATGTTATGGGAACGATTTCTCACGTTTATTTTAGATGGTTGTGGATCGTTATATGCGAGTGGGCGAGGCTTGGATAGATGGTACATGATCACTCAAATTTCAGTTGGAGCCCTCATGTCAACATGCCATAGACTTACAAAACCTAAGGGAGATGTTCTCACATGTGGAGGTTGGAAGGGATCGTTGGGCATGGGTTGATGGTCAATTTTCAGTGAAGATGGTGTATAGGGTTTTATACGCTTCTTTCATTTTTATCCCAATATCGCTTTACCGACCTTAATGCATATTTGGACATGGAGGACCCCTTAGCAAGTGAAGGTTTTTTGTGATTGTTAGGGAGAGACAGGATGATGACTGCTGCACAGAGGGCTAGATTATTCCACTTTCCGAATGACCTATGTTGGTAGTGCGAGGGGGACATAGATGACATTGATCATCTATTCTTTATCAGACTACTCGAGCTATCTTGGAGAAGATTGCTCTCACTGGGGTCATTAGGGAGAACCCTCGGTTGTTTTGGCAGTCTACTGGGATATCGAGCAATGTACATGTACATAAAGGTTTAGATGCCAACCACCTCGTGGGCAAGATGGCTTGCTAGAAATGGCATTTTATTTCAAGGAGAGAGGTTCTATGCTAAGTCCGTTGTAGAATATGCCAAATCCTTTGGGATTCTTGGTCCTTTAGCTATGAAATTTAACATATAAATATGGAGTTTTAGGTACTAGTCTCTACGTTTTCGCACCCTTTTTCCTTCCGAAAAAGATGTTCACACATGCACCATTTGTTGAGTTTTTCTCATAACACTTATGTTGTCAACTTTTGTAATTATACTTGTATATCTATATTGTTACGAAATTCACACTATTAACTTTCTATTGTCATGCACGTGGCCTCGTATTACGCTAACATAAGTGCAATATTCTAAATTTCGGGATGTTAAGAATAAAAAATTATCTGGAACATATGTAATTCCGAAGAAAGGTAAGACTGTAAAATTTATTTGAAAATTTCGGGATGTTACAAATGTAAAAAATCCCCAAAACAAAGGGTCTGTTTGGTTGCTGGGTTGGGCAGGGATGGGTTGGCCCAACCCGGATTATCCCTCCAACCAAACAATCCCATCCTCCTCACAATTTACTATTCACATGGGTACCCTGCCCAACCCAACCCTGCCCAACCCTGCAACCAAACAGACCCAAAAGGTGGGGGTGAAGTTGCCCCTGAGACGTACAGGACAGGACAACCCTTTCACGTGTTCCCGCGGGCTCACACAGCTCGAAACCCATTGCCCCCCAACTATCGCTTCTTAGTTCTCACCCATTACCCGACGACGCATGAACAGCAACAACAAAAAGTCTCCTCCCCTATCCCCAATTCTATCTCCTTTCCTTCGCAGATAGCCAATGGATTGCCCCCAATCTCCTTGATCAGGGTTTCCAAATTAGGGTTTCGATCGTCCTCTCCCCCTTCCCCATTCCCCCTTCCCATGGCGTCCAGATACCCGAACACTCCCGTCGATCCAGCAGTCGACCTGGAGCCGCTGATCGATCGCGGCCGCCGCGGCGGAATCAGCCGGCGGCCCAGCATACGCGGTGCCGCGAGGTTACTCAGCCGGGCCGGCAGCCGGAGGATGATGCGCGAGCCGTCGATGATGGTGAGGGAAACGGCGGCGGAGCACCTGGAGGAGCGCCAGAGCGACTGGTCTTACTCGAAGCCCGTCGTTGTGCTTGATATCATGTGGAACTTGGCGTTCGTTGCGGTCGCAGCCGCTGTGCTCATCGTGAGCAGGCGTGAGGTGCCCGCGGTGCCTCTGCGGATCTGGATTGTTGGATATGCGTTCCAGTGCGTGCTGCATATGGCGTGCGTTTGTATCGAATACCGGAGGAGGCACCCTCCTGCGGGCACGGAGGCCGAGGGGAGTGGAAGCCGCCATGGGCTGTACCGGAGCGATTCACGGGGTGCAGAAGAGGCCAGAGGGTACGAAAGCTCAGATCACGGACTTGGCGAGGAGAATGAGAGGTGTGTTTATGTTTTTATTTGCTATATGATTTGAATTGCATGTTTTTTGCAAGTCTTATCTAGCGATGTTTAGTACATTTTGAGCATCTGTGATAGTAGAGGCTATTGAAATATAACTTGGAATTATCGGGTTTGAGTTGAATACACACAGTAGAATCAGAAGTTGTTCGACCATCTAACTATGATGGTGGCTGGACTTTTGTAAACTGGGTCACACTTGAATTGATAAGATTATCATGGCGCTTTGCTCTCTAGAAAAGGGCATGCGAGGTTGCAAACAAGAGAATTGTCGTAGTATTCGTTGTATGCGTCATCTATGAGGGAGATGGGTAAATGGATCCTGGAGAGATCCATTTAGTCCATCTAAAGTTTAGTACCACATCTACCACTTGTAGGATGTGGAGACTCTGTGGGTGCTATATATAGAGCCCCACACTCCTGTAGTCCATGGAGAAAAGTGCAATAGACACACCAGCCCTCTGAGACATTTTCCCGTGGTTTCATCCCGCTCCTTAGGGAGTAGGGTTCCACGTTAAATCCCGTGTTCAATGATTTTTATTCTTTATTTCCGATACTTGTTTCTGCATGTTTATTTTCTAACATGCTATCAGAGCGGGTAGTTCTTGGTTGATTCTTGAAGAATTATCAACAGAGATTTTTTTTATTGTTCAAGATCAATCGAGTTCGTGTTTTAAGTTATTATTCCATCAAGTTCCAGGGTTCTTATGAAACCCTAGTTTCTGTACCATTTTCCTTCACGCATCTTATTGAAGTTATGTTTTCCGAATATGTGCATGATCTAGAGTTTGTTCAAGGAAAATAGGTTTACTGTTTCACAGTTTAAGAGTCTAGCGTTTCTGTTGAGTTCCTTGTTGTCGTTCGACATCAAGGAGCAAGAAGTCGGAAGATCATGAAAAAGGGGGTCCGATCATCGAGCAGGAACCATGCCGGAAGCGGTTCACGCGGCGAAGCCTCTGCATCATATGGCTCCTTGTGGGAGCCCTAGCACCCGCTGCACTCGTGCATCCTCTTGTTCCAAAGGTGCTGCAAGCATGCGCCTTCTAGGTCGAGGCCCTAGCGGGCGGTGTCCTCCTTCTCCAAGCGCACTCACGACTCCTGATCGGCTCGCAGGCCCCTCTTCTTGGGCTCGCAGGTGATCGGCGGCGGCAGTTCATCTGCAACGCCTCCTAGCCAGGCGGAGCCGGTGAAGGCTGCCCCAGCCCACAGATTGAAGAAGCCTCCTTCCTCGGAGCTGAAAAGTGCTACCGTGCTCTACGCCTTCCTCTCAGCGGCGACACATTAGTCCCTGCGCATGGGGCTCCAGACGGAACCCTACTCACATGGGAGCAGGCGCGCAGATGATATCCCTAGGATTGTTCCAGTCCCAGCGACAACGCCCCCCCTCCGGTCCCATCCCTCACGTGCCCTCGAGATTCCCTTTCCGCGCGTGCAGGCGACCCCTCCATCCAGACTCCAGCCCTCCTCTCCATGCGCATGCGGCGCACGATCTTCTCTAGTGCGCCACGGCAGCGGGTCTCCTCCCCCGCACAAAGCTGGCGACATCTCGAACCAACCCAAGCCCTAGCGACATGTCCAGCCCGATCGCCCTTGCATGCGGCGCTCCAGCGGTCATCACGTCGCCGCAACACTCATCTTCCGCTATGTGCGGACCACCCATGCGCCCTCGACCATTGGCGGCGCAACCCGATTCGAAACCCCAGCAGCGCCCTCGGCCACTTAGATCGAAATCCCAACGGGGGTAGCGACGTCAGATGGGAACACTAACGAAGGGAAGCAATGAGCCCCATTTTAAAAAAAGAAAAAGAAAGTGTATTATTAATGCCTGTGGGCTGAACGTTCATTTAAATTAAATAAAAAGGGAGGGGGATAACTGCTGCAATGAAAAAAAAGGAGGGGGTTGAGTTTCAAGGGCCCAAGGCCAAGAGATTTTTGTAAAAAAAACAAAGAGAGAGAGAAGGGCCCAAGGGGGCTGTATAAAAAAAACGTACGCGGAGAAAAAAGAGGAAAAAACGAATAGCCGAAAAAAGAGTGTCAGCGGCTTATTTTTTTCCAAAAAATTGGCAGCTATTAAAAAATGGAAATAGCCGAAAAAAGAAAAAAATTGAGAAGCCGAAAAAAATAATTTGACATGGTTTAAAAAAAGAGGTTAAAAAATGGACGACTTATAAAAAATTTGAAGAAAAGCCGTAAGGAATTTTTGAAATTTCACGTTTTCCCCATATTTATGTATTATCTTGTCTTCTCCCAACTTGGTCAACAATGTCATTCCGACCAGTATGGGAGAAAAAGGGAGTATATGTAGAGTCATAGGTCCATTCAGATGTTCCAGCTGTCAAATCTCCAGATTCCAGACCAGTCAGATTTTTCAGACTCTACAATTCAGATGGTTTCATACTCGACGTCAGATGTGTTTCCAAGTCTCCAGTTTCAAACACGCACGAGTATGCAGTCTTCTTTCAGATGAGCATATGTTTGCCATCTTTTGTCGTGGTCCCCATCTTTTCATGTTATTTCGACCAGAGTTTTCATGTGAGCCATAGGGACTTCAGTGTAGAGGACTATTCCCTATGCCATGTTGGCAAGGGTTTTCATGTGGTATCATAGGTACTCCAGATTAGTGTACCATTCTCTGTGTCAGATGGGAGAGACCCAGTTCTCTGACGAGGAGACTTCTTTCAGATTCCATTCTCCAGCGATCGTGGACTCCGACGAGGATTGCACTTCCACAGCCTTTTCAATTCGGCCCTTTTCAAAGATGGAGCAGTTGTCCACATGTTGTGGCGGGTCAGAGTAATCCGATGAGGAGACTCATTTTCAGTTGCAGTAACTCTGACAGGCATAGTTTAGAGCACATGCTCTCCTTCGAGGAGATTCAACAGACCCACACTCCAGCCCATTCGTCCTCCTCACCTGCATGGCATGAGAAGTAACGTCCTCGACAACCATTGTTGCAAATGTCGGCCGACTAGACTGGCTAGTCGGCCCGACTATGTGTCTCGGAGGGTCACCCGACTCGATTAACCAAACTCGGGCTATAATCGGATAAACCCGATTACTCGGCCGATTTATCGGTGTAGTTCGCCGAGTAATCGGCCGCCTTTTGCATCAAAGGTTCAGACATCCTAAAACCCGATAACCCGAATTAAGCCGACCTTAAGTTTCTGTTCGATAGAAACTCTTCGTTCTTGATTCCTACCCGCTGCCCTAGCTCTCAGGTGTGTCCCCTCGCCGCTCGCCGCCTCTCCGCGCCGCTGCTCCATCGTCGCTCGCCGCTCGCCGTTTTGCCGCCCTCCCGGTTCACCACCAAGTCACTGCTCCATCACCAGCCTCGAGTAACCATCAACCTCGCTCGTCGCCCAGGACCTAGGCTAGATTTTTTATTTTTATTTTTCATTTTTTCATTTCTCTGTTTTTATTATATGAATAGAACTTGCACTAGAGTATCATTTAAGTTGTATGTTGGCATAGAATTATAGATATAAAGTTGTATGTTGGCTTACCCTAATATTCTTTCATAAATCAAAATCTGAATTTGTGTTGTTGGTGTTTTTTTTTGCTCAATTTGATTCTACATATTGTGGTAGTGACTTATTCTTAGTTGTTCTCAGTTGTATTGTTTTGTGTTGGTAGGATACTATGTTCCAAAGAATTGAATGCGTTATTTGCCTTGTAGATCTTGTCAGTGATGAAACCACACCAAGTTATTGTTGATTTTTTTAAATCTTTATGCTTCCGTTGGTGTTGGGATGATTGCTTGAGGTATGATTATGTAAGTACAGTTCTAGAGCCAAGGCTCTCTTGTTTGAACATCTATTATACTTGCTCGAGTATACCTGACATGTATGTTGGCATTTAGGTCAACTTAGATATTCTTTTATGATTGTTATTGTCTAGTTTATACGTTCAATTTGCTCAACTTGGAAATTCTTATATGGTTGTCACTTGTCGTTGGTTTATTTGTTATTTAATCTCTTCATTTAACTTGTGATTTGTTAGTCAATTAGAAAGTCTAAATTGTGAGTTTAGTTAGTTTTGTGTTTGTTGATTGCCTAATTTATGAGTTTGTTTGTTATGTAGATGGCTACACTTCATGCGAACGTCGATTCCGGTAACGACTCATCTTTTTATGTGCCGCCGGGATCAACTGATCCTGCATGGCAATACGGTTACCTTGCGAACTGTACAGATCCAAATACGGTCACTTGCATATTGTGCAAGAAGATTGTCGAGGGTGGTGTGCATAGGCTCAAGAAACATCTAGCACACCGAAGAGGGAACATAGCTGCATGTCCCAAGGTGGATGAGGAAACGAAGAAGAGGATGATTGTGTACCTTGATGATGTTGCCGGGAAGAAGTCCCAGAAAGCCGTCGATATTTTTGAGATGAGGGAGGAAGTTGATCTGGGTTCGACGAAGAGATCACGAGTCTCCGAATCCTTGGAGCATACTGTCGCAATGGAAGGGTCATCATGCCAGATGACCATCAAGGTTGCATTCTCCAAGGATCATCGTGACAGGGTTACATCGTACATATCCAAATGTGCATATACATCGGTGATTCTGTTTAATGCTTTGACAACGTAGAACTTCTTGCAGATGATGGAGGCGTTTGGGAAGTACGGGCCTGGATTAAAGGCTCCTACGAGGTATGAGCTTAGTGGTCCGCTTTTGAAGAAGGCAGTGACGGAGCTTCATGATGGCGTGCAATGCCATCATGATACATGGACGTCAGCGGGATGCTCTTTGATGACTGATGTGTGGACGGACTAGCGAGGAAGGAGCATCATGAATTTTTGTGTTAGCACCTTGGGGACTTCATTTTTGAAGTCCATAGATGCTTCAGATGAGGCTCACACTGCGGAATACGTCTGTAAGTTGGAGGAGTGCCTGAATGAAGTGGGAGTGGATAAAGTGGTTCAGATTGTGGCGGATAATGCATCCGCCAATCTAGCAGCAGGAATATTGTTGGTCACCAAATATCCACAGATTTGGTGGACTCCGTGTGCCGCACACTCCATTGATCTTGCTTTGGAGGAGATAAGCAGAGAGACAAAGGTGAGAAGTGCAATCACAAAGGCGAAGAGGCTTACGGTGTTCATCTACTCTCACACCAAAACTCTAAGTTTGATGCGCAAGTTCACCAGCAAGAGGGACATTGCAAGGCCCGACCAAACAAGATTTGCAACCACATTTCTCACTCCTGAGAGCCTGAATGAGAAGAAAGACAAGCTGAGATTGATGTTTTCCTCAGAAGAGTGGAGAAACTGCAAGTGGTATAAGACCAAGAAGGGAGAAGCAACGAGTTCCATTGTATTCAGCCCTACGTTCTGGAACCATGCAGCACATGCTATAAGAGTTTTCACTCCATTGGTTCGTTTATTACGTGTGGTTGATGCAGATCGACGCCCGCTCACGGGCTTTGTCTACGGAGGGCTTGAAGAGGCCAAGCGGGAAATAGTTGCAACATTTAATGGCGTGGAGTCATCTTATACATTTTTTGTGGATGCCGTTACCTCCAAGACTAAAGGGAGACTCGATACTCCATTGCATCTTGCAGCTTATTACTTGAATCCATTTTTCTTCTACACTGAGTCTCATGGTGATCCAGATGTTGTGGTGAGGAGAGGGTTTAAGGAGTGCATGAAAAATTTTTATCCATATTTGGATATACAAGATGCAATTAACAAGGACGAGCTTCCGACATATCGCAATAGTCGTGGAGATTTTGGCAAGCCTTTAATAGCTAATTGGTGGCATAATCATGGAGATGACACACCTCATTTGAAAGCTATGTCTATCAAAATCTTGAGCTTGACGTCTTCATCATCGGGATGTGAGCATAACTGGAGCACATTTGACTCGGTAAAGACTCCACTTCACCCACCCAATTCGATTAGTAATAGTAAAATTTAAATGAGTAATTGATATAAAGTTATTTTTTTGGTCTTCAGATCCATACCAAGAAGAGAAACATGTTGGAGACGAAGAAGCTGAACTATCTTGTGTATGTGCGTTTCAATTCCAACCTGCAGGAACGTCGAGCTGAGAAAGAGAGAGATCCTCTGTCATCTCGTGATCGTGCACACATGGCTGAATGGACCGGGGATGTTGATGCTCATGATGAGGAGGTTTTTGCAGGTTCCGGACTGACATGGGGTGTTGTAGCACATGCTAGTGGCGCCGAAGAGAATTTGAAACCAAGAAGGAGCCAATGAGGTGAGCGTGGAACGGGAGCTTCATCGTCAAGCTCCAATGCTACGCCGATGAATGAGGAGGAGGAGCTACATCTTGAGGATATATGAGAAGAAGATGATGACGATGATGATGAAGAAGAAGGCGATGATGAAGAAGAAGAGCTGGACTTGGATGACGACATTGAGGATTGAACCCAATGGCTTGTGACACTTGTCTTACTTTCGCTTGTTTTGGGCATGTTGTATTTGTTCTTTTATTTTTGAACATTTGCTTGTACTATGTGCCCGACATTTTGTTTTGTTCTTAACTTGCTTCTTTTTTCATTCTCTTGCTATTTTTTTATGCTCTTAAAAATATTAAAACTGCTAAATATATGAATACAAATGAGAGTATATGCTATAAAAATTGATTTATATATTTAAAATAATAAAAAATTCCAAACCGACTAATGCCCGACTAAATCCGATTACTCTCCCGACTGCTGATTAATCCTTAGTCAGTAACCCTGCCGATCGAGTACCGACTGCCGACTTCTGCAATCTTGTCGACAACAACAATTGTGCTCGTTGAGTTGATATTGTCCGTAGTGTCCTGTAGCATGAGTTGAGTTTCTTTTTGTTTGTCCAAGCTGAGCATTGCATGCTTCAGCTTGAGGGGGAGTGTTGGAGTATTCGTTGTATGCGTCATCTATGAGGGAAATGGGTAAATGGATCATGGAGAGATCCATTTATCTCATCCAGAGTTTAGTACCACATCTACCACCTGTAGGATGTGGAGACTCTGTGTGTTATATATAGAGCCCCACACCCTTGTAGTCCCTGTAGACACACCAGCCTTCTGAGGCATTCTCCCGTGTTTTCATCCCGCTCCTTAGGGAGCAGGGTTCCACGTTAAATCCCGTGTTCTATGATGTTTTATTCTTTTGTTTCCACATGTTTATTTTCTAACTCCAGAAATGGTATACACGACATCGATATAGGATGAGTCCTTGAAATGATAATCCCATGAAATATCGTTGATTTATTGCGATATCTGAGTCTATTGTACCAAAAATACAGATGCTTATCCTTGTATTGACTTCCATGTGATTTATAACTGACAAGGAATAGGAGCAGTAAATGATGGATTTCTGCATATGATATGCGAGAACTATGGTGAGTATTTGGGGGATGTATGATGACATCAACATCAACGTAGAGGATACATGGCACAGATTCACCCATGAATCCCTGATCCTGAAGGGTTACATGATATGTCTCTACGTCTAATATCTACTACCGGATATGTTATTTGTATATGCTCTGTTATCACTAACCTTGTAATCCATACTAGTTTCTTGTAAGTTGCCTATTTTACTTTTAAAGTCATTTCAGCAATTTCACATGCAGACTGTGCTGTAGTACAGGTGCGTATCACATACCCATCTTATACAGCTGTTATGTATTTCTATCTTATTTGTTGATCCGAAAACTATGAGAACCTCTATGTCCGAATCTTCATTTTAATCCAAATTATTTGCGATGATATTGATAGTATATTCCCAATATATCCCTTTTGAGACTTGGCGAGACTATGCTAATATTTGTATCTTAGGCATGATTTTAAAAACTTCCATTAAATGCTATAGGACGTGTATGACCTCATTTGTGGGTCTACCAAGTCAAAAGGGCCTTAAACTCTACTTTCTCTTTAAGTTTCTCTTGTACTTCTCTCGAAACGACCCATCTAGATTGGTTTAAAAAATGATGGTTGAAATTGCCTTATACAGTAAATACTCCATCATGTTTAGGATGTGTAACTATAAGTATGAGAATTTATCCGCCTCTTAGATCAGCAACAACTGATGATATCTAATTGTCACACTTAACAACTAATAGTAAATACATGGAGTACATGGTTATAACTGTGCACCCCAACAACCAAAATCAAGCAGCGATTCTAGATTCACCTGCTGACTAATTAGAGTTGTGGTTGCTACTTGTAGTAGTTAAGTGCGAGGGGTGTAGAGGAGAGATCCGGAGAAAAGAGAAAAGATGACTAGAAGGGAGAAAAGGAGATGAAGAAGATGCAATGAGACATCAACATGTGCAGGCAACACTGACAGTAGGCCGAGGGAAATTCTGCCACTTTGATTCATGCGTTGACAGAAATTTTCAGGAAATTCTACATGTAAAGCTTCAGGTTTTTTTGAATGTTCGATACTCACTAAAATGTCAGTGAATTCATCTATACCAAAGTCCCATTTTAATGGTATTGAGGCTCTTCGGATATCGAGATGAACAGAACTGCGGATTCAAAGTTTAAATCAGTTCTTCATAAGCAATATGCTTAACTCTGTATTGTTTTTTTTATCTGTTAAGATTTAAACAACATGCTTTCATGTATTTATAGTCTTGCTAAACTGACATTATTAGAAATTTAGCATTTTCTCAAGTCCTATAGCTTTTGAAAAAGAATGAATGATGATACGAACCATTGCTCATTTTCGGCGAGGTGGTGGAGGAACTTGCGCTCGAAGTCATGGATGCAATGAACATCAAATATACTTGAGGAATTCCTCATCTCGATCGTGCATCTACCGGTTTCTTCTTTCAGCTAAGGCTCTGGAGATGTTCTGCCTTGCGAACGTGACTTCTTTTCCCAGGTCGAGATCGAATCATACATCCATGTGTTTTGATTCTAGCAGCGACATGGAGTCGTCTTTGTATTTCGGATTTGAAAGATGTTGGCTATTGGAGGAAGGCTTTTGAGACATGATGTCTGCGTTTTGGTTGGGTATTGAGGTGGAGGGCTCAACCACGATAAGATTTGCATTGAAGTTGGCTATGCTTCGGAAGAGGTTGATGGACTTTAAGAGGGGAAGTCGTCTGGAGCGCGAAGTTAGGAGGAATCACGCTCAAGAAGAGGTGGCTAGGTTGGATCGGCTGGAAGATGGTAGGGAGTTAAACGATGATGCGCTTGTGAACTGTGGAGTAGTATAGAGGATCTTGGAGGAAGAAGATCCACAACATGAATGTGAGTGGAGGCAACGATCGCTCTAGAAGTGGCTGACGAAAGGGGATGCAAAATGTGGAAAATGGTCAAAGAAGGAGAAATATGTTACATTCGGTAGAAGTGGGTGGTGAGGAGTTTCATGGGGAGAGGGAGGTGGTAGCGACAGTCGTCGACAACTTAAGGACATGAGCAGGAGACGCCCATACTCCGGATCTCGTTGGTTGGGGTCGGGAGTGAACTTTATTTCGGACTCGGGTGCAGAATCATTGACAAGGAGTGTGGGGTTGCAGGAGTTGTGGGACATTGTTTTTGGGTTGAATGTGGATGGATGTCTTGGACCAGGCGATTTTCCTGTTTTCTTCTATAGGGAGTTCTAGGATTCGGTCGTAGAGGAGGTTTTGGGAACTATAACAGATTTTGAGGATGGGAACTTTGGCTTTGATCGGCTCAATCGTTCTTTTAATTTTCTTTTACCTAAGAAGGATGTGGCTATAAAAATTGGGGACTACATGCCGATTTCTCTATCAATATCTAATGTTATATACCTGGTTGGCTGGTTGTGGCTAAGCTGTTGGCTGTAAAAATTGGGGACTACATGCCGATTTCTCTATCTAATGTTATATACCTGGTTGGCTGGTTGTGGCTAAGCTGTTGGCCAACTATCCGAATGGGGTGGTGAATAAGCTTATTCACCCACTCAAAGTGCCTTCTTATCTGGCAGGCAACTCATGGGCATCGTGGTCTTGGCCGATTGGCGTAGGAGGAAGGTGAAGAGGTATGTGGAAGGCGAATTTTTCGAAGGTCTACAATTGTGTGGATTTGTGTTTTCTTTGGGCCCTTGCTATATAAGAGGGGCTTCTCGGACCGGTAGATTTCATGGATGAAGAAGTGTATTATGACCAACTTATGCGCTGTGCTTGTGAATGGTTAGCCGAAGGGGGGATTCTTTCAGCCCCAGCGGGGCGTTCGCCAGGGATGTCCACTTACGATGATACTTTTTGTCCTTGTAGCATATGTTTTGTCAGTCATGGTTGAGCGTGTTGTGTTCGGGGTTTCTGCAGTGGGTACTCGAGGGACAAAATCTCTATACCCGTCCTTCAGTATGCGGATGGCACGATCCTTCTTGCTTAAGGGAGGCCAGTCAGTTACCAAGGCCTATCTGTGATCTTGGACATTTTTTTTTGAAACCAAAACGCTTCGGGGGAGACACGTCGTGGTGTTCGCCCCAAACTTTATTAAAAACAAACGAAGGAGAGGAGGAGGAAGAAAAGAAATACAAACACCAGGGATCGAGTGGATCTCGGCCGAGGCCCCAGCCCAAAACAAAATGATAACAACACACGGCCACAGCACTACAGGAGCAGCCAGTCACTCAAAAGCATATCAACGTGTGCTAAAACATTCTCCTTGTAGAACCTTTGACCCCTGAAAATCTTCGCGTTCCTAGCGAGCCACAACGCCCAAATGCAAGCGAAGGGGCTCAACATGGAGAAGTCAGAATTTGTCTCATTTAGTTTGGCAGAGGTGGAGATTGAACTTTGCGCAAGATGGTTGTGATCGCCACGTAGGGATCTGCCGCTCACCTTGGTGTTTCACTTGTTGTTGGGCAAATGTGCACTGTCGACTGGTTACCAGTGATTGAGAAGTTGGAGCGGAAATTAGTGAGATGGAAATCTATTTGCCTATCCAGGGGTGACATGCTCGTGCTGCTGAGATCGATTCTGTCTTCCATTCTATCTTCTTATCCTCGGGGCTTTCCTTTCTTGGGACCAGAGACACTGGTTGTGTGCCGTCACTATTTTGGAGGGGTGTCTGCAACGTGGCGCATGAGATGCGTATTTTTATGAGACAATGGTTGGCGATGGTAAATGTTTTTTGCTTCTGGACTGACGACTGGAGCGAGGGAAGGGCTTAGAGGTGAGATTCCCAAGGCTAAAGGCGTTGGTAGAACATCCTAGTTGTTCGATCGTGGAGGTATGGGATGGTCGTTGATTCTTCCCGTCAGATTTGATCTCTCTGAGCATTGTGTGGGGGAGCTCATGATCATGCTGTTGGAGATCGAGGATGTTTGTGGCCCTATGGTTGGTCGGTGGGATGAGGCGTTCTTGGTTCGGAAGGCTTGTAGGATTCTGAGGGGTCCCATGGCTTTTGACTCCGGGGTTGCGATGCAGACTGCTGGCTGATCTGGAATTGGAAGGTTCGTACTTGAATTAAGGTTTTCTTGTGGATTTTCAGGCGGGGAAGATTGTTGACGAAGGTTAGATTTGCACGGCTTATTCAGGGGGCAAACCATGATTGCCCAAGGTGCATGTTGGAGACAAAAGATGTTGACCATCTCTTTTTCAAGTGCAAGAGTTCCACAGATACCTGGAATTGACTCGGGCCTGCATGCGGTGCATCCCAACAATGGTGAGAGTCTCTAGCATTCTATTGGTGCAGATTGGACCGGTACTAAAAAAGAGAGATCGAGGGTTGCGGCTGTGATATGGGCAATTTGATTGGCCGGAAACGGAGTTTTATTTCATTAGAATAGTTTTTTTGCTGAAAAAGTTGCAGCGCACGCTAATGCGTTGGTTGAGAGTTGGATCCCCCTAATTTTATGTTTCTTGTATATGAATCTAGGTATGTAATAACTTTTGGTGGTAATGGTCAAGTTTTTGGGCATGCACCTAACGAAACATGCCCTTTTTTCTTTAACAAAACAAAATATAATTCCAATGGAACGATATTTTAGATTCCAACCTCAAAGCGCATCACTTGTACTCTCTTTTCGACCATATTGAGATGAAAGGGAACTGCAGAATTTAAGCAATATGCTTTACTCCATACTATTTTTTCTGTTAACTTACAAAACTTGCCGTTCATGTACTTTTTGTTTGACCGGATTGATCTTATTATAATTTTCACATTTCCTTCTGTCACATAGTATCTTGCAAAATGAATGCATCAAGATGCGAACCATTGCTCAAATTAATAATCATATATCATTTTCTTACAAAATCACTTCGAGGTGAGTATGCTTTTAGACTTCGACCCTAGATCAGATCAATTATACTCTCTCTTCAACTTGGTTATCATATTTATAAGCCAAAGAATGGAGAGGCCACACCACATCAGTCATGCACCACCACCACCACCACCCAAGCATTAGATTAAAGAGAATGCAATATAATAATATATTATCAGCATATGGGTGTCTGAATAAGCAAGGTTCTAGCAACCTCAAGAATGTGATGGTATTTGCGTTGTGCAATACCATATTGCTGGGAAGTATGAGATAGATAATGCCAAAAAAATTGTATAAATTACATAGTTGAGATCAGTAACATTATCTAACATTTTCAGATCTAACAATTATAACATCAAAACCAATCTACATATTTATTTCATGAAAAAAAGTGAATTATCTTAGAACAAACATCCAACTTATATTTCAAAAGAGAAACCTAACATGTACCGGGAAAATCGACCATTATGACCATGCAATATACCCCAGACGGTTTGGAAATCGATTCAGTCCCTAGATTTCTATGCAAATGATGTCAAAAATAAATGAAAAATGTAGACAATTAGATGCTGATAAGGAAGTCCTATGATGCTTCTCTAGTTGGCATGTGTCATACTCCTAAGTGATAGTGTTGAGGTGGAAGATGCCAGAGTTTGTTCATATGGTATATCTACCGGCTTTCTATTTTCGCTCTGACTTTAGAAGAATATGAAGCTTCATCTGTTCCTCTACTAACATTAGGAAGATTCCTGACCATATGGCGTAAGTAGTCTTGTTCAACTTGACAATCTGGCCATAAAAGTACTTCAAATCTTGACTTGTAAATGTTTTTTTTCTAAGGCAAAATACACAAAATAAAAAAACAACTAATCATCGTCTAGATCATGTCTATTGTCTTGGTGGTGGTATAAGCTGCGAGGGATGTTGACTGTGGCTGTTGGAGGCAGTTGAGGGCAATGTTGGCCACTTGATGTCTAACCGCTAGTGGCAACATAACTGTTAAAGATTGTGGTGCGATCGTTGAAAGCTACAGATAGAGGAGTGAGGGTGGAGGGTGAGTTGGTGTACGGAACTCCAATTTAAGATTAATGCTCTGATTCCATATGGAATTCAATACTTGATTGATATTGAATAGGGAGCCATATGCCTCCTTATATAGAGAGGTTAAGGTTCCCATAAATAAAAGCAAAATACCTAAGTACTAATTAAGTGGTGGGAGTCCCTTAATTTAGTGATGCGATCCAAACCCTAATGCCCAAACCCTAATAGATCTTCATTGAGAGATCATACATCTCATGTCCTCATATGCATGCCAACTTATCACTGTAAAATCAGTGATAAATAGTATATTTGATAAGGTCATCAATCTAGTGGTTTATGACTCATGCATGTCTCCAATCAAAGAATGAATGTCCATATGTATATCCAATCAAAGGATAAATATCCGTATGGGTTGTTGCATATTTTGACCTTGTTATTCTTTAACTTGATATTTTGATATCTCTGAATTGTAGAGGACCTACATCGAGAGCATGCATTGTAAAAAAGTCCTTATAGAAGATTGTCATCTGCTGACAGACTAAATTTTTGTGTTGGATAGCATTTGTATATATTAGTTGGATTTTCGATCTCTCTCCTTAGATCATCAACTGTGGTATATTGTTTAGTGGGTTCTGAGTATTCGCTGAACATAAATAAGATTTTTTTCTGATAAAAATATGAAATAAAATAATTGCAAAATGGCTCACCTTGCTCCCCTAGGACTTGCGTACCTAACAAATTTGCAATTTGTAATATTGCAAATTTCGATTGGTAGACACTTAATATTTATTCAGGAAGTCGGATCTTTTTTAAAGCCAGAGGATGAACATAGAGGTCAACCATCCACACAATTTTTTTATTTAAAAAGGCGAGCAGAAAAACAGGATTACAACTCACCTTCCCAATCCCATGCAATCCTATAACAAGAAACTGCCTGAAGAACATTATCCACATAAGGTTTAGCAGATCTAAGGAGATCGCTATTCATTTTTTTGAAAGAATAGAGAGCTCGTTATTCTGCATCCATTGTGCCCGTATCACTGCACATTGTCTCGAGGAAACCCTTCTTTAAGCAGGAATTGATGAACCCTCGACCATGGTTAGATAGTTCGCAGTTTGTGCTTAGCCATGTCTCTGTCTTATAAACACGATGTTCTCTAAGGCATACCCTGAGGAAATCCAATTTACTTGTTCTTCTAGATAGGCTCCATGTTAACCATGCATGTGCTATGTGAAGTCTTCGGGCTATCATCCATTTTCTGCTCTTCCACTATCTGGTTGTATTTTTGGTGAATGTGGCAACATAGTTATCTGGTTTCAATTACCTTTGTTTTAGAATTGGCTTCATGACTTTTGCTTCTGATTTTTTCCCGTCATGCACATTGTTCCACATGCTAACTGTTTTTTTATTTTAAAACCAGTTTACTTGTTTTTAGTAGCTCAATGTTTGATTATCTATAGTATCAAGAGAATTTTGCATTTCCTATGTTTTTGAAGGACAGCGTGGCGAAGCATTTGGAGTCTGCAAACACAATGTTTTCATTCATATGGTGGATCATTGGATTTTACTGGGTATCTGCCGGTGGTCAGAATTTGACTCAAGAGGCCCCGCAACTTTACTGGTACGTCTAGCTTGCCTATGTGATGGTCATCATATTATGTGTCCAATCTTTTACATTTTTGATGTTTATGCAGGCTCTGCATAGTCTTTCTGGCATTTGATGTATTCTTTGTGGTTTTCTGTGTGGCGCTGGCTTGTGTTGTTGGAATTGCAGTCTGCTGTTGTCTGCCATGTATTATTGCGATTTTATATGCTGTTGCTGATCAGGTACTTCCCACATATCGACCCTCCTTCTGCAATCTGTTTGCTGCTTACTTAAAATCTGTCTACGCTACGAATGTCAAGGTCATTACTGCCAATTATGGGCAATAGTGAAGCATATGGTCCGAGAAATTGTGGGTGGATACCTAATGTATGAATCTGGTAGCTCTAGAAAAATACGGCCTTAGTAGGAATTCTTTAAATCAATTTCCATTCACTATTTCAAATGCTTGATCATATCAGAAGTTGTGGTGTCCTGGAGTCCGTTGCTTCAGCTGTCTGGTTCTAGGGATGATGACGTCTCCATCATATCTGCAGGTTGAAGACCAACTACTTCTTACTGACTTCTGGCTGCTTGGTAGACATAGTCACCCATGAAAGTCAAATTTTTGTTGTAGTTGTGCAAAGAAAGAGGACGGTTAGAGACTTAGTGGGGTCTAGAGCGTTAGGTGGCTGCTGGAAGCGAACAGGAGATACCCCATTTGTGAACTAGATAAGAATGATGTTGATCATCTCCTCTTTGCTTGCTTGCAAAAAAAATCTATTCTTTGCTTGCACAATATATTTTGGAAGATTCAAGTTGATTTTGCGGAATATGCTGCAGACAACTTTTTGAAAGAAAAAAGGGTGTTCACTTATAAGGTGCGCACCCAAAAACTTCTTCATATATTCACATGTTTAAGAAGAAGAAGGCTACAGAAGAATGTAGTAAAAAAAATTACATAGATCAGAACATATTGATTATGTGGGGGATAAGAAGAATGAAGGGCGAAGAGAATGAGAGGGGGCGGCTCCGGCGTCGTCTTCTCGACAGGGTCTGGGCTGCGAGGGCCACCAAAAATTCTGAGAGATGTGGAGAGGGTTTTCGTCCCAGATGCCGCGTTGTGGGTATAGGCGCTTCCGGGTTTTTTAGCTGAGAAGAAGAGGAGTTCTGGAAGCAGGGAGATCTGTAGGAGGGCTACTGAAATTGGTGAGGTGAGAGATATGGTGGTCTAGACGGTGGTCTCCCATCGCAAGAGGCACCGTCTCATCCCGGCTTGCTTCCGTTGTGGGTTTTGAGGCCATTTCATGCAAGCATGTTCTTCCCCACCTAGATGTTTCTCGTGTGGTTTACGGGGTCATCTTCGGGTCTCATGTCCCCGTGTCACTCCGCGCATTTTGGCATGGGAAGTTAGCCCTCAATCGAAGAGGATGAGTATTGCTGCACCCCAAGTGGTGATGTGTGGCGGGTGGCTGTTCTCCGAGGTGATGAGGGGAGCTCCATTTGATCCATAAAAAGATGGTGCGATGAGGTGCTTCCTCATCGGAGTGGATCTTGGAGGTAGGGTTGACATGGAAATGGTGAAGGCAGATCTTCGTTCAACCCTTGGTAGTGGGTTCCTAGGGGATGTTGTGTCCCTAAAGGAGGATGAGTGTTGCTCTCAAGGTCTTTTGATGGAGGCACATTTTCTTCTATCCATGGCATCCTCGAGCAGAGGCATGTTGTGGCGGGCACCTTGTTTTGCAGATGGGAAGTTGGAAGATGCTGGAGGTTTTGCGACCAATGCTTTGTGTGGTCGGCTTGCTTGTGGAGATACTTTCCGATGGGCTATCTCCGGGATCTGACTTGAAGAAGATGGTTCTTCTCTTCAAAGGAAGGAGCGAGCTTTCACCCCTTAACCCTCTGGCCCTAAAGGTGGGGCACACTTTATTTGTTCTTCACGTCGAGGAAGGTTTTCCGCCTACCCCACCGTTTATTGTCGTCTTTTCTCAACCATCGACCACTACTGACCAGCCGGCGGGGACTCCAACGTCGATCGAGGCAAAAATCTCGGGCAATCCGAATTCCAGATTTTTTGGATCTGAGCACGAATTGAGGATTTGAGGGTTCGTTAGGGCTTTATAGGAAGATATTTCTTTGCCAAACCCGGATGCAGATGTTGTCTCAGATCCGACAAAACTTGATTTATTAGGCCTGCTTCGGCCGGGTCTTGCAACTTCGAACTCGATCTGATTATAAACGCTATGGCTTCTGCGGATTTAGCTCCAAACTCGATTTCAGGTACCCCTGTGCATCTGACTAGGGTTGTGGTTTCGGCTCCAGTCTGGAGCTTCCATTGGCTCACTCACTACCTCTGCCTGATCTCAGAGGCCTTCCGTCCTTGGGGAGGGTCGTTCTACCAATGAGTGTCACTTGATTGGAGGAAGACACTGCGATGGCGGGGGATCCTAATGTTATCGTTGATGTGGTCGACCCCCCATTCCAAGCCTTATCGTTGTTTCAGCACTGCTAGTCCCTATTTTGATGACAGAGAACTCAAACTTTGAAGCTGAATTCTTGACTGTTAACTCAGATGTTGTGGGGGATTTTTCAGAGTAGAGCTAAAAGATATAGACCACATAAGAGGTCCCGACAAGGCGTGTGAAGGTTTTTTGAACACAATGATTTTGTCTAGGAGACGCGCGAGTCGACGAACTCTCAGGAACCCGTCATTGAGGTTGAAATCACTTGCTTAAAGTGGCCATTGCAAGGGAGGTTGGATGTCATCTGTTGAACTCAACCTGATTTGCTGTCACAGAAGAGAGAACGTCGTTGTTGTGTCGACCTAGTGAATCAAGCAGAAAAAGATGTGTGAGCTTTTTGACTTTTTTTATTTACACGCATAAATTAATGTGTATAACAGTGAGTACGGGAGCATCGAATTCAGGAAGACAAACTTTTAATTAAGTGGTGTGATATAGTTATTTAATTAGGATTTTTCTACAGTTTTTAAGGTTTTAAATGTTTTTAATTATTTATAGTTTTTTTATTAATTGTTAAATTTTTTATATTTTATGAATCTTAATTAATTTTAATTTTGCAAGTTTTGTATTTTTAATTTTCGAATCACTTTATGAACATAATATATAAAAAATGATAAAAGCCTTTTTAGATTTTTAAAATATGTGAAATAAAATAAAAATAAGAAAATAAAAATGTTTTTATGTTTATAACATTTTTTTGCTATTTTTGATGATTTTTGGAATATTTTTAAGATTTTTATGGATATTAAACTAGATTAAAGTTGTAAAACATTATAAAAGATAATTATGCTTTTGTCTTTGTGATTTTGGGAACAAAAAACAAACTCGAACTTACTAGAAACACATTTTGTATAACAGTATTTTATTAAGCTTTAAACAAGACTGGAAACATATTTTTGTGATTTTCTTTGATTTTATGACATGTTCATAAGGTTTTTCAAAATTCTTTTTCGATTTTCTGATTGTATTTTTGTATGATTTTGTACATATGATAAATTATAGCTACAATAATATTTTTGTAATTTCAAACACTTTTCAAACTTTTATG
This sequence comes from Ottelia alismoides, assembly GCA_037367405.1. Lineage (NCBI taxonomy): Eukaryota > Viridiplantae > Streptophyta > Magnoliopsida > Alismatales > Hydrocharitaceae > Ottelia > Ottelia alismoides. Next base: position 123,804 of record JAZKJV010004324.1, on the reverse strand, counting down.
AATTTACGGATCAAGCGAAAACTAAGTCGGGCATGGTGGATCGAATTTGAGATTTGAGCTTGGTTCTAAAGGTGGAGAGGAAAGTTAATTGAGAATGTCAATGTTCTTGGATCCAACTTATTAGGAGCTTGGCCTGAATAAGACAAACACTACAAGACAAAAAATAAAGTTAATTAGAAATAAATACAAAATAAATAGAAATAACCTTAAATTAGAAAATGATTAAAATACAACATTTATATAATTTAATAAATAATTTTATGGTATTTTTTAATAAATAAAATAAGTTAATTTCAAAAGTTAAATTAATTAAATACATGTATTTACATGTATAAAATACCTATATACAAGGTACACATATTTTTACTTATTTATTTTTACAATGACACCAATTATTTTATATTTTATTAATTTAAAGAATAATTTAAGAGACGTAAATACATTTTTTATTTTATATGAATTTATTTAATAGTAGAAATAAATACAAGTAGAGGTAAATGGGGCTGCCCCCAGGGAGTAGCCAACTTGGCTACTCCCACCCCTATTTTTACCTCATTTTTTTATTTTTTTGGAAAATAAAAATTTGTATATTCATCATTATATCCCTCTCACATTCTATTAAAATTTCGTCAGAAACAGAGACTCCTACGGCCTCCATCCAAACATGGTCGATTTAAAAAATCCAGCGACCGTTAAAAAAATGACGTCTGGATGGAGGGCTTAGGAGTCTCTGTTTCTGACGAAATTTTAATAGAATGTGAGAGGGATATAATGATGAATATACAAATTTTTATTTTCCAAAAAAAATAAAAAAATGAGGTAAAAATAGGGGTGGGAGTAGCCAAGTTGGCTACTCCCTGGGGGCAACCCCATTTTACCCATACAAGTATGTACAATATATGTATGGGTATCTATATATAAGACTTGTAATAATTTTAATAGCCATTTTAACTCTTTTTATTAGTTTTGTATTTTCTTTTTTAAAACCCATTTAAAGTAATTAAATAACATTTTTGTTTATTTTTACAAAACTATTTATAAAGATAAATAAATACGGTAATTTACAACATAGGTATTATCGACTTTTTCAATGAATACTTTTATTTCTTTTTGACTTTTTAGCTTTTGTTTTTTATTTTTATTTAATATAATTAATATAAAATATGTGCAACACATTAAAATTACAGTATGTAAATACAAAGAATAAAAACAAATATAGGTAAAAGCCAACTTTTCCATCTTAACTCAATTTTTATGAAATCAAGTTCATTTTATTTTTATTCATAGTACAATGAAAGCGAGTTTGATTCATTTTGAGTTCATATGGAGTAGATATTGAGCTTTTAATTGTTATTTTATGGCCTTTTCTAAGTCTTGTACCTTTCATTATATACATGATTTATTTTTGCAAATATTTTTCTTATTTGAAGAACATTTTTAGTTACAACTTTCAAGAAAACATTGTTTTTGAGGTTTTTGATGATAATTAAAATAGTACAAGATATTTACAAAGTGAAAGTGATGGATATGTGCATTGTGATCTTGATTTTTTTGAGATTTTTGTTAGTTAGGGACCCTATCTCCACCTACTTTATTCCTTATCGACTAGATCAATACGTGATCTACTCTCGGGTTCAGGATCAATATCTATCTATTACATATATACAACCTTCATTTCTTTCTTTTTCTTTTATTCATTATTCTTTATTTTGGGTTAAAAAATGATAATTATACAATATTAACAGTTGATGTTAGTTTGTTAAGAGATGAGAATTAGTGATATTTACATGTGTTCTATAAGGAATTTTAAACCAAATGAAAGAATAAAGATGATGAATTATCGATTTATCAATATGGTCTTTCAATATCGGAGATGTTGTCTAAGACGTCATCAAGCGGAAGTTTGCAGTGGAGGATTCATCGCTTTGCATATGGGGAGTTGGGGAGGAGTAGTTTCGGGTGATTCACATCGAGGGACTACCGCTCCTCTCTCGTTCGATGGAGGTGTTGAGATCGGCTCCATGTGAGCTTGGCTTGGTTTAGGAGATCCTCTCTGATGGTCTCTCATCGGGTTTTGATGTGGATAAGATGGTCCTCCTCTAGGGTTAGAGAAATCCCGATGGGGAAACCATTAGAGATGAAGGTGGTCCGTACATCTTTTACTCTTCAGGAGGTCAAGGCCCTTCCGCCAGGGTTGCTGAACTTTGTCTCCGTCGCTCGATTTTTGACAGTTGCTGACCTCCGACCGACGCCTCAACCGACAATGAGTCCATCACAAGAGAAGATGAAATCTTCGAGATTTTCAAATCCCATGTTTCATGGATCTGAGCGAGATTTGGGGATATCAGTTAGGCTTTTGAAAAAAGATATTTCTTTCTAGGAACGGTGTGTGGCCGCTGCTTTAAAACCAAATGGACCTGCTTTGAAAGCAACCTGACTCGTCTTGGATTCGATTCTCGCCATTACTGACTCGTGTTCTTGTGACTTGGTTATCAATCCGATTATAGCTCCTGTAATGGACCTCTATGCATACATGTTTTCTATCCTTGTAGCTACTCCGGATCCGAATGGCTTGTTGACTATGCCTGCAGCTTCCCAGATACCCTCTTTTGCTCGTGAAGCCCTTGCACTATCGATGAGCTTTCATGGAGTAGGGTGTTCGTCAGTGCAGAGGCTTGCAGAGCAAATATTACAGCGATAGATCCCCCCTTTGTTGAAATCGGATCATCTTGTTTCGCCATTGATCTCTGTCTCAAGATCTGAGAGGTCTTTGTCCGATGTTGAGACTTCGATCAGAAACTTTGAGGTTTAAAGGAGAAGCCCATGGTAAATCAAAAAGACAGACCATGGAAGAGACTGCAGCATGGTGCAGGAAGTAGTGGAGAACTTTGATCCTGGTCAGGAGTCGTTCGTTGAAGACTTTCGTTTATACATGCCATTGCAAAAGAGCTTGGAGCAGTGTTTGTCGCTACGGGCATCTCAATGGTTCACAAATGAAGGCCATCTCTTGGAATGTGCAAGGTCTCAGAGACATGGAGAAAAGGGGATCATTGTCAAGACTCTTTGTGGGTTGGTAAGGTGGCATGGTACTTCTGTTGAAGATCAAGATCCATTCCTAGACTAGACTTTGTGGGCCTCGATTGGAGGCTCCAGATTGATGGAGTTTAGATTCGTTTATGCGATTGGAAATGCTGGAGGGATACTTGTGGCTTGGAATGGAGTCTGCTTTGATTTTATTTATGAGATGGTAGAGTCGCACTTGTTATCTGTTTTGCTTATGGAAAGGCACTACAAAAAAAGACGTGATTGACGTGCACATGGGGGCTCGTCATGTGCACGGTATGGGTGCGTTCGGATTGGCCCTAAAACCCCCATTTTTAACCCACTAGTGGGGCCCACTTACTTCCCATCAAAAAAGTTATATATTATACCATCATATCATCTAAAAATCATAAAATACTCAACTTATACTCACTATTCCAAACTTCAATACAATTAAATCACAACAACCACCCACTTTTTCAAATTTCAATACAATCATATCATAATAACTATCAACTTTTTCAAATTCCAATACAATCACATCACACAAACCCTTCCAACCCTTAACCCACCAACCAAACACACTAAAACAAAAACGGGTTACCCACCCTCGGATAACCCTTGGAAAACCCACCAACCAAACGCACTCTATGTGTACGCCTTGTGCACACCCAAATGTCGGGAAAGTATATGTGCTTGCCTGATGTGTGCCGCGGAATGGCCTGTTGCAAGGACAGGCAGGCGAGCACCCATATACGCCAGGTGCTCGCCCAACCGCTCGCCCGTACAAAAAAGGGAGAGCTTTCTGAGAGCCCTTGGCAAGCACATGTGCTCGCTCAATCTGAGAGCAGAAAAAATATATTACATGTTCGACGAGGGTAAAACCTCCCAAGAAACCAATGTAGGTGCTTATTAGAGTTGAGAAATGTATATGCAAAATGACCAGTAGTCGGCGTCCTCTTATACATGTACAACTAACTTGTACCTACGAAACTCACATAATATCTATGAATTTACTTACAAACTAAACATATAAGTTCATATAAATATGCAATATATGTAAATGCATAACTAATAGATATTCTAAAGATTCTACAATTGAAACATTCTACACGTACAACTGGATCTAATATAAAAGTTTTTTAAAATGGAAAGACTTGCGTGAGATTCTACAACTACACAAAATAAAAAAACAAAAAAATCATTTCTTCTTCGATCTGAATATTTTTAAAATCAAATTCTGTTTTGATTTCTCTTTCTCCTTCTCCCTAAATCCGATGTACATGCATACCTCTTCTTGCGGGTCATTCTCCTCCTCGTCATCTGATTCAATTTCCTCACATTTAGATGCACACCCTTGTGACCTATGTTAAGTAAAATATGTATAAGATATGCATGTGAATGTAGAAAACTATGAAATTATTACTCATCTTAAGGAGAATACTTACATGTACATTGTGAAATCTTTTCAAAATTTCATCACTTGCTCCACCATCATCGCCATCTGGGACTCCATCTGTGATGATGGTTGTGTTGATTGTGGTTATGAATACGTATACGATGAGTGACCATATGCAGAAACTATTGACGATGCTCCTCCATATAACATGGAGGAAGACCACCAAGCCTTTGCTTTTGATTCGCCATAACATCCCTCTTCTCTCCGATGCCTATGAAATTATCATTATGTAATATGTAGACATATTTAAAAATTGAATGAAATAAATAATATCTTTTTATACATGTTTTCAAATAGCTTTATTAATGGTGGTTGGTCTCCATCCGGATTCCCACCCTATTTTTCTGCAGATAAAGCCTAATAACGATCCTGATATAAGTTGAAAAATATTATAAGAATTATTTGTAATATATCTTTCAAATTCCTTAAAAATATAAAGACTAACCATAAATTCTCTTGCTTCAAGAGTAGACCATTGGACGCTTCCTCTTTCCCACTCATATGGGGCCTAGACCACCACTTCTGAAACGAGGGTTCTCTTTCCAACCTAGTTGCTTGTCAAAATAAAGATAAATATTAATAACAGAATGCAATTATAATAAATTAGAGTTTAAAACATACTCTTTAAAATAAATTACCAGCTGTGTTCTACTATGATTGTGACTTTTAGAGCCACTGGTCGATCTAATCTTCTGTTTTCGGTGGTTTACCCTTCCTGCCATCGATCTCTTTTCAAACTCATAGTCTGTAATAAATGCATCACAAAAACCCACCCACCTGCAAAAATATAAGATTAATATAAATTTTTATAAAAATTACATTTTAAACTATGTTGATATAGGAATAACTTTCCTCCTCGCACCATGACATTGACAATCTCTTCATCTCCTCAAAATTCATTTCCTCACATCCCGTTTTCACATGCGAGTCTCTCCTTGCTTTAAAAAATGTATCGCTCATCTTCTTAACTACCAAACGAATAAAGACTCGACGATAAGCTTCCTTCTCCAGACCAACAACCAAACAAAATCTACACTGGTTTTTTTTGAAAAATTTTAAATAAATAGTTGTCAAATGATTGTCTTTGTATTCTTATCAAGAAAATCTCAAACAATCTCTCCTGCTTGGTAGCAGGAATGTAACATTGAAATTACGTGTTAGTCAAATGTATCTTGATAATGTTGGTTATCTCCGTTGCAATCCTGTTGCTATTAAAAAAATCTCCGTAAATTTTTGGATTTTTTAGAGTATAGATATGAAAGTAAAAATGAGAAAATGTAAAAAAATTTACCTCCTATCCACAGTAAGCTCCAACCAAGGGAAGGACGACAAAGTCTGCCCACCCTCACTGGGTAAAGGCACGTAGGTGCTCAGATGTCTAGAAGGAGAATCAGAATCTATCGATGTCCGTGCAGGTATCGGGACATGACAGGCATCGGGAGCCGTTGAGGAAGGTGAGTCTTCATAAAAAGATGGAGGAGGATAACCTAGAGACTGGTAGTAGGCTATGACCCGCCGAGTCTCTTCAGGATGTGAATCTAAATCAAAATGCGGGATAAGCTGCCTAATGGAAGAAGGTGAGCCCGAGGAGGTCAGACGAGTGGATCGCTGAGATCCATGAGAGCTGCCACCAGGGGCGGAACTAATATATATTATGGAGGGGCCATGGCCCCCCCATGATTATTATATGTCCCTTGTACAATGTATTACGTTTTTAATACGTCCCCTCTTTTCTTGTATAAAAATTAATGTTGTTAGAGAAAGGTTAAAGAATAATTAATTGGTCAAGTGGTAGAGTAGCAATGTTATTATTTTGGAGAACAGGGTTCAAATCTTATCTCCATCAATTTTGCTTTCTTTTATATGGTTTATCAAATCACTTCCAAAGTATCAAAATAATTTGATATAAAATTGTATTCGAGTTTATTTATCTCTCCCATTGTTTTTAATACTTACTGTACATAAAATAAATTTTATTGTTTCCTTTTAACCCTGATTTTTTTATTTCAAAATTTTACTTGATAATTTAGCCTTTTTAGAATGGATTCAGAGAAACTTAAATTATTATATTTATCCATTTTTAAAATGGCTGAAATTCTAACATTAATAATAGATTTAAATTCTACGTTTATCAAGATTGAAAGAGGTTTATTTTAAAATATTAATTCTACTTAAAAATATCATTCGAAAATACATAGATTTTTCCATTTTTGAGCATACATACATAATAGTTGTATGCTCGGCCCCTCCTTGATAAAATTCCTGGTTCCGCCCCTGGCTGTCACTTCCAAAACCTACCATGACTGTAAGATAACTTTATGTCATACATTTGTACATCCTACAAATGAGACTATAAAATGATCTTAAAAAATTTAATCATTTATGTTGACCTGGCATTTACGTATACTTGGTTGGTTAACGATGATGATATGGACCAATGTGATTCTAAATTAGTACTTAATTAAGTGTTTAAATGATATTTTTATAGAAGTGTACCTACAACAAAATTTCTTACACATGCACACATCAAAATCCACGACTATTGGACCGGGATATCTCATCCCCAAATGAATCTAATAGCACTGTACAAAATTTAAAATAAATATAACACAATTAGAGACATGATGAAATCCTCCAATGTGTTGCACATGCCTCCCGGTGTGCAGGGCCACACACCACCGATGTGGAGGGACGCACTGTGTGTGAATATTTTGTGCGATTTAATAACCGGTTAGTATTTTAGCCTTTTTATCTACCTAACTATAAACTAATGTGACACACTTGACACATTATCTCAAATTTAATGTAACTATTGGTGTTTGTTGAACAACACACATGTTCTGCCATTCTTTTAATTTTTCATCACAATCTATCATATTCATCATTCTCTCCTTATTGTTTAATTTTCCATTACAATATATCATATTCATCATTCTCTCTTTTTTGTTGTTTAATTTTCCACCGTAATCTATCACCTTCGGCCACTCACAGTTGTCGAAGGTAGGGCTAGTTTTCTCCCTCTCCTAATAAACCTTTTCATTATTTTTTCTAACATAGGACTGAGGTTCATCCCCTTTTGTTCATACTCCCAACAATTTTGTATCTCTCATCCCCTCTTTCAATTGAATCATTTCTATCCCTACTCCTAATAATTGTTTGTTCAATGCCACCAGTACATCCTCTAACTCCTTCCCTTGTGTTAATCCTTTCCTTCACTCATATCAACATTCATATCATTCTCTCCTTTTTGCCATTTCCAATTGCAATCCTAAAATCTCAATTGAGACGTGCATCATTGTAATGAAACTAGTGTTATTGTATAATTCAATATTCTAATTTATTATACAAATTTAGTCATGTTACTGGATGTGGCATTTCATCATACACTTGGCATGCCTATGAATTTCCATCTATATTTGACTAACATAATCAAACCTAACAACAACTACATATTAATCAAGTCCTATGAAGTATAAACAACAAGCTTAAGCACTGGGAATATAGATAATAACGACCAAATTATCAACAATATGAAAACCCTAAACCATCAAAACAAGATTAAAATGTAAAGAAATAATAAAAAACGAGAGAAAGGATGAAGGAATATACCTAAATCAAAGAGATGTGTATGATTGAATGGCCCAAACGGGGGTCGTTGGAAGCGAGGACGACAGTACAAGGATCGTCGAAGGAAATGTTTTGTGGGAGAAAATCATGTAGAATGAGGAATAGAGGCCAATGGACGTTCTATTTTCAGACACAAGCGAGCACACTTGTGTGCTCGCTCAGGGCTCTCCAAGTGCTCGCCAGCATATTGACACGTGCCCTCCCAAGCCACGCCTTGAATTTCAAATGGGGGAGCACATTGTAGGCGAGCACTTGCGTAACCCAAGTGCTCGCCCAGATATCAACAAATGCTGTGCTTCAAAATCCAAATGGGCGACCAACACAGGCGAGCACATGTGTAACTCGAGTGATCGCTCGACTATTGGCGAGCTCATGTGTTCGCCAAGTGCAAGCTATATCGTGCACGCTAATCACATCTTTTTTAGTAAGGTAAACTGGGGAACTCAGAGCATTCACAAGTGTGTATGGGCCCACAGATTCAAGTCTCAGACCAAGAGTTTGGGAGGATCTGCGAATTGCCAACAGATATTTTGGTTCGCTACCTTGTTTGATCGGAGGGGACTTCAATGTTACTTTATTTGCTGCAAATCGTTCGTGTTTGCATAGCGGTCAAGATATGGGATATGAGTCCTTTGCAGATATTATACAAGAAATGCAGTTGGAGGTGTTAGATGCAAAAGACTATCTTTATACTTGGCGAAACTCGGGACCAAGGTCGAGGATTGATCATTTCTTTTGCTCATCGTACGTATCAATCGCTCTCCCACTCTCTCAGGTCAATAGCCTCCCACACTCGTGCTCGGACCACACACCATTGGTGTGGTTTTTGGGCGAGGGATTCATTCCCTGCTCTTTTTTTTTTGATTTAAAAAGGCTTGGCTATTAGAAGAGGGGTTCAAGGAAAAGGTCAATGATTTTTTGTCCTCTTTCAGTGTTGAGGGCTCTGTAAGGTTGGCTCGTAAAATTGAGGCAGTAAGATCTATGCTTTATGAATCCAAGAAGGAAGTGCAAGTGATAAGAGAACGCGTAGGGAGGCAGCGCAATCTGCAACTTCTTCTATGAAAAAGGTGGAGATGCTCGGGATCTTTCTCCATCTGAGTTGGCAGAGAGAAGTGCTCATATGAAGATCATCCAAGAGGAGGACATGAAGACAGAAACTGAGTGGAGGCAGAGGTCGAGACATCGTTGGGTCAAGGAGGGTGATGCCAATATGAAGTTTTTCCACACCATTACGAACAGAAGGAGATGTCACAACCACGTTGGCTCAGTGAGGATGACCTTTTTGATGGAGATAAAGTAGGCACGACTGTAGTGGATTTTTTTTGCAATATAAGCAGGAATGGACCAAAAATTTGCACCTGGCGGTGGAGAGGCGTGGGAGCTTCTGTGTCGATTGAGGAGCAAAGAAAAGCACTTCTAAAGGAGTTTACCATGGATGAGATCAAATATGCGGTTTGGAATATCAATGCAGATGGTTCCCTTGGCCCATATGGCTTGCATATGTTCTTTTTTAAGGAGTTTTGACCCCTTGATTGGTGACATTTTGAGATGTTGAAATAATTTTCAACAAGCAATTATGAATTTGATAGGTTGAACGCTCATTATTGTTCCTCTTTCCGAAGAAAGCGGTTGTTATGCGAATCGAATAGTTTATGCTGATCACACTCTCCAATGCAGTCTACCTGATTGTTGCAAAAGTCTTGGCTAATCGCCTAATTGTTACTTTTGGTGGACTAGTATATGATGCAAACTGCTTTCATTCCTGATCGGCTGATGATGGACAGTGTGGTTGCAGCCTCAGAGATTATTGGAGACTGGAGGCATATGAATGTGAAAGGACTACTGTGGAAGATTGATTCCTCGAAGGCCTATGATTGTCTTGACTGGCATTTTTTGTGGGTATCCTTGGCGAGAGGGGCTTTCCAGACCTATGAATCTAGTGAATGAGGAGATGCATCAACATTTCTTCGTTATCATTCCTGACTAACAAAAAGCATGAGGGAGTGGTTTTCCAACCACAAAGGGTGTCAGACAGGATGCCCTCTCAATCCCCTACTTTTGTTTCTTGTTGTGGACACCTTATGATGGTTAGGAGAGTGGTTCAGAGGGGCAGCATCACAGGCCACTGCAATGAGGATATTTCTGTCCCACTTCGACAATATGCAGATGATACCATCTTTTGATAGATGGTGGGCCAGAGAAAGTCAGAGGAATGAATGCAGTAGTTGACATATTTAGGGAACTCTCTGGCCTCAAAATAAACATGGCTTAATCCACTTTTGTTTCTTTTGGATTGTCTGACCACGAAGTTGAATGTGCGAGAATTGTTTCAACCCCTCAAGGACATTTTCCAATCATCTATTTGTGCCCACACCTTACCAACGGGTTGGCTACCAGTGGTTGAGTGGCTTGAGCAAAAATTGGCAAGTTGGAAGGCAACGTGCCATTCATACGGAGGACATTTGGTCCTTTTGAAGACAATCCTAGCCTCGATTCCCATTTTTTCATGTCCCCTTTGTCCTCGTGGTGGGAGTGAGAAAAAGAATTGAAGCTTGTATGAGATTTTTAAAGTCCTTCGAGTGGGAGTCGGGAGCTCCTCTAACGTTCCTTTTATTGGGCGGGATACTGTTACACTGTCCATGGACTGTTGGAGTATTTGGTTATACGCCTATTGAGTTGTAGATGGGTAAATGGATACCTCCAGGATCCATTTACCCCATCACAGTGTTTAGTCCCACATCTACCAATGGTGGGACTTGGAGGCTCTGTGGAGGCTATATAAGGAGCCCCAGATCTCCTGTATCCATTGAGAAAGTCAATAGACAAACCTGACCCTTTGAGGCCTTCTCCCGTGATTTCATCTCGCTCCTTAGGGAGTAGGGTTCCACGTTAAATCATGGTGTTCCATGTTCTATATTTCTTCTATCCTCTATTTATCATTCGCTTCCGCATCTCTATTTTCTAATATGGTATTAAAACGGGTTCGATTCTTGAGGTTTTCTATGTTCCTTTTTTTCCCGAGTCGATTATCAAGAGCGGGTTCATTTTTATGATGCCATTCTTCAAGTTTCGTTCTTCGATTCACATTTGAGATAGGGTTCCTGCAACCCTAATTTCGCAAGATCGAGCTCCATTTTTCCCTGTATTAGTATTGTCGACAGAGGGTTTGCGAAACCCTAAATTTTCATTGCATCCTCCGCGCATCCAGGCACCATAAAAAAATCAATCTATAGTAGTGGTGATGCCAGATCTAGGCACATCTCCAGGGCGGTGTTTGTCATCACAGACGCGTGCGACCTCCTGTTCCAGTTCCCTCGTGCATCGCACGCACGGGGCGCGACACCTCAGTTAGTGGTGCCCCCGTGCGAGCCCTCCAGTTTCCTCCTGTTCCAGGTGCTCTCCAGCAAGGTTTTAGATATCGATTTCGATTTCGTTTCGAGATGCTGAAAAAACGAGACAATTTCGAAATTTTGTCGAACATCAATTTCGGCCAAAATCGTCTTAGATTTGTGAAGGAATGGTATACATCGAGATTTTGATTTCGGTTTCGGTAGGGTGTCGAAACCGAAATTTCGTCGAAATCTCGCGAAATTTGAAACGATGCTCTCCAGGCAGGAAGCCAGGAAGCAACGCCAGATCCTTGCGTCGACCTCCTCTCGTTGCAAGCGCGATTCCAGCGCTCCTGGCGGATCTCAACCCCAACGATGGCGCGATTTGCCCAAGCGATTCTCTTTATTGCAGTTTCCTTCTTTCTTTCGCGTGCATCCCTGATCCCATCATGCCACCCCTCTCATTTCAGCCTCCAGGCGATGACATCGCCCTTCCAGTGGCACAACTCCTTGGGCCGTATCTCCCAAACGTGCACAATTGTCGGTATCCTCCAGACCCCAGGTGGTGCTCCAGGATCTCAGGCGATCTTTCGACCTCCAAGGTCCATGCGACATGAATTCATCTTGCGGCGCGATGCCTTCGTTCATTCGCTGGCGCCACCCTCGTGCTTCCAACGCGAGCCCTCGATTCTCCAGGCACCGCCACATCGTGAAGATCCCCCTTGGGCGACGGCTTTTCCAGAGAGGGTTCCCCAATGGGAACCCTAGTTGCGATTAAAAAAAAGGAACCGATGGCCTCGTATTTAATTTTTTTTGTTGGGCCGTAGAAAAAGGAGAGAGGGGAACTTGATAAAAAATGAAGGGCCGAATTTTAAAAAATGGGAGGAGAGAGGGAGGAATTTGTTTCAAAAAATGATGATGAGGAATTTGGTTTGAAAAAGAAAGGAGGCACGTACAATTCAAAATCCGTACGTAATGTCCAAAAAAGAGAGGGGTGTATAAGAAAAAGCCGTACGCAAAATATTAAAAAATTGAAGAGAAAAGCTGAAAAAACATCAAATGACTTAAAATATGTAAAAAAAAGAGAAAAAGGAAAAAATTTTGACGGCATAAAAATGAAGAAAAGTCGCAAGGAATTGTTGAGAGTATTCATGTTTTCCCCATATTTATGTATTATCTGGTCTTCTTCTAACTTGGTCAACAATGTCATTTCAACCAGTATGGGAGAAAGGGGGAGTATTATATAGAGTCACTAGTTTATTCATATGTTCCAGATGTCAGGTCTCCAGATTCCAGACCAGTCAGATTTTCTAGACTCTACAATTCAGTTGTCAGATGTTTTCTGAGTCTCCATTTTCAGACACGCACGAGTATGCAGTCTTTTCAGATGTGCAGATATTTGCCATCTTTTGTTCGTGGTCCCCATCATCTTTTGTTGTTTTGGTCATTGTTTTCATGTGAGCCATAAGGACTCCAGAGTAGAGGATTATTCCCTATGCCATGTTGGCAATGGTTTTCATGTGATATCATAGGGACTCCAGAGTAATGTACCATTCTCTGTGATTGATGGGAGAGACCCAGTTCTACGATGAGGAGACTTCTTTCATACTCCATTCTCCAACAACAGTGGACTCCGACGAGGATTGCATTTCCACGACTCTTTTCAGTTTGGTCCTTTTCAAAGACGGAGCAATTGTCCACATGTTATGGCGGGCCAGAGTACTCCGACGAGGATACTCTTTTCAGTTGCAATGACTCTGACAGGCGCAGTTCAGAGCACATGATCTCCAACGAGGAGATTCAACAGACTCACACTCCAGCCCGTTCATCCTCCTCACCTGTACGACATGAGAATCAACTTCCTCGACAACAACAATTGTGCATGTTGAATTGATATTGTCTGTAGTGTCATGTAGTGTGAGTTTAGTTTCTTTCTGTTTGTCCAAGCTGAGCATTACATGCTCCGGCTTGAGGGGGAGTGTTAGAGTATTTGGTTGTGCGTCATATGAGTTGTAGGAGGGTAAATGGATCCTGGAGAGATCTATTTACCCCATCCATATGTTTAGTCCCACATCTAACAGTGGTGGGATTTGGAGGCTCTATGGAGGCTATATAAGGAGCCTCATACCTCCTGTAACCTTTGAGAAAAATCAGTGAAGCATACGCCCCTTTGAGGGCTTCTCCCGTGGTTTCATCCCGCTCCTTAGGGAGTAGGGTTCCACGTTAAATCGTGATGTTCCGTGTTCTATATTTCTTTCTTATGATATGTTTATAATTCGCTTCTGCATTCACTCTACCCTCTTTATTTCTTATGCTTTGTTTATCATTCGCTTCCGCATCTACAACTCAATAGGCGCACAACCAAATACTCCAACACTCCCCCTCATGCTGGAGCATGCAACAGACTACTCGAAGGTATCTCGGGTTGAGCCCTTGGCTCCTTGCCCACTAGCCTGCGTGACTCGATAAACATTTTATCTACCAAACTTGGGCCTAACAAGGTTACATATGGTATGAGTGACACCTTAAACACCAACTGCTAGATCCACCCATTAATTATTTGTCTGGGTTGGTACCCCCCAACAAAAGTAACCTTGATGCCCATAAGCGTGGATAAATAGGATTTTGAAAAGAAAACCCCCAATCCATTCATTTTTGCCGCGATCCTCCCTTGATGTTTGCTTCAGCAACTTCTCTGTTTTCTCTTCTTGGGATCCCACAACTGGGATGCTCCCCATCATCGATGCCTCTGCAATGTCAACCACTGGACATTGCACATCTGATCACCACCATGACCCAGATTTGCACCTCCACACGACCAATTCGCAACACCAATCTGAAGGGCTTCTTCACAGGAATACCCTTGATCATAACTGTTGGGAAAATAGAAAGAGTTGTTATTCCGTGAACTCGGCTCTCTTATATACGAGAGTAGTCTATGGGTAAATTACATAAGACATTCATAAGTACAGGGAATTAGGGAATAGTGCGGAAACATGAAATAAATATTGTGAACAGAACTATCTCTACAATCCCCCTCAAGATGGAGCATAGATGTCGATCATGCTCAGCTTGGACGAGCATTTCTGAAACGGTCCTCTGAGTAAGGCTTTGGTGAAAATATCTGCAGTCTGATTACCTTAGCTAACATGAGATGTAGAAATAAAGCTCTTTTGGATCATATCTCATATATAGTGACAATCAACCTCGATGTGCTTGGTGCGCTCATGAAATGCTGGATTATTTGTAATAAATATAGCAGCCTGATTGTCACATCCAGTGCCATAGGAATTGGATCTTCTATACATAGATATGTAATGACAGCTCGAACCCACATCATTTCTGTACAAGCCTGAGCCACAACCCTATATTTAGACTCAGCACTAGATCTGGCTACAACAGCTTGCTTCTTGCTCCTCCATGAGACAAGTGAATCTCCAACATATTCAACAAATCCAGTAGTGGACTTCCTATCCTTTGGACACCCTGCATAATCTGCATCTACACATGCTGAGATGGTGATCTCTTTGCGTTTTCTAAATAGTAGACCTGCACCTAGAGATGATTAAAGATAACTGAGTATCATATGCATAGCATCCATATGAACCTGACGTGATTGCTCCATGAATTGGCTTACTTGACTATCAACAAAAGAAATATCGGGTCTGGTAATGGTAACATAAAAAGCTTTCCTATCAGCTCTCTGTATCTCCTCCTATCCACCTCATCAGTATCATCATCATATAGTTTCATGCTTTGATCCATGTGTGTGATATCAGGTCGACATCCAAGCATTCCTGTGTCACTTAGCAAATCAGTGACATATTTCCTTTGGGTCATCACAAGGCCTTGTTGATTTCTAACAAACTCCAATCCCAGAAAGTATCTCAGAACTCCAAGATCCTTTGTGACAAATTCACGATCCAGAAGTTCTTTCGCCCTTTTTATTCCTTGTATGTCATCTCCTGTAATAAGAATATCATCAACATACACCATAATAGTGACCATAACTCTAGATGTTTTTTTATATAAAAAGAAAATGATCTGCATTCGAGCGTGTGTGCCCCTGTTTCTCAAACAATTCTGAAAGCTTCTAGAACCAATTCTAGGGCTCTGCTTAAGGCCATATATCGCCTTATGAAGTCTACACACTTGTGAACAATCCCCCTCAACAGCAAAATCCGGGTGGTTGTTGCATGTAGACTTCCTCCTGAAGGTCACCATACAAAAACACATTCTTGACATCTAATTGAAACAACGAGCAATCTCGGATAACAACAACAGAGAGAAGAATTCGTAAGGTGGAGTGACGAGCAACTGGTGAGAACGTGTCGAGATAATCCACACCGTATGTCTGTGTAAACCCCCGCGCAACCAGGTGCGCCTTGTATCTGTCGATGGTGCCGTCTGCATTTTGCTTAACTGTAAACATCCATTTACAACTTATTGTAGAGACTCCATTGGGAGCTGGAACAAGGCTCCAAGTACCTCTCGATCGAAGAACAACCATCTCTTCTTCCATAGCCAATCGCCATCGACTGTCCTTCAAAGCCTCTGTGTAATTCCATGGAATATCCACGACTGATAAGGCAACTATAAAATTCCTGAAATCGCATGTTAAGCGATCAAAGGATACCATGGATGCTATAAGATATGATTAGGGCTGGCTATCGAGCCCAACGAGCCGAGCCAGCCCATGGCTCGGGCTCGATAAGCCCAGCTGGGTTCGGGCTCGAGCTCGAGCTCATTCGAGCCCAGCCGAGCTGGCTCGCGCTCGGGTTCGATGAGCCCGAGCGCTTATCGAGCTGGCTCGGGCTTGATAAGGCTCATGTCGAGCCCCTTATCGAGCCTGGTCTGGGCTCTAGCCCAAGTCGAGCTCGTTAAGGAAAATGGGTACTTTTTGGTGGAAAAGTATGTTATGTGGGTTCGAACTCGAGACCTGCTCTATCAAGGACTCTGTTCCTTACCAGTAGGCCACTATCCAAGTTGTGTATAAAATATTAATTATGATATATATTGTAGCATTATATTTGCTTTTAAAAAATTACTAATTTTCTAATGCATGGGCATGGGGCAAATGTGTGGACGGAATGAGATTTGAGAATCGGGTCATGACTCGTAACTCGTGGGAGGGTCAAAGTTAGTGGAGGGAAAATTGCAAAGGGCTAATTTTATTTTGTTTGTATTATATATAAATATATGTATATATATATTCCTTATCGAGCACCTTATTGAGTTATCGAGCCGAGCGAGGCTTGGCTCGAGCTCGGCTCGTTAAGCTATCGAGCCCAAAATTCTGGCTTGGGCTCGGCTCAATAGCCTAATGAGCTGGACTCACGAGCTCTTATCGAGTCAAGCCCGAGCCTGGCTCATCGAGCTGTGACTCAATAGCCATCCCTAGATATGATGCACGGCTATGTTTCTGTTTCCGAAGTGCAATAGGCATGTCCAAATCTGCAGACTCTACATCCGTCCCCTGTAAAGAATCATGCTCAGGTAGACCATTAGACCCAAATTGTAATATCAGAACATACCTCATGCGAGCTAGATGATGAGCGGTGACCATGAGCAGAAGCATGCCGTCGGGTATAATGGTGAGGCAATGGTGGAACTGGGATCGATATAGTAGTTAGAGGTGGCATAGGAAGTGACGATGGTGATGGTGAAGGAGGTGGTGGTGGAGGTGTGGGAGGTACTGGTGGTGGTGGTGGCATATATATGGCATCATCTGTATCCAAGGACATCAACCGATCACCCATAGGAGAAAAATACATCACAGACTCAAAAAAGGTGATGTCGGCACTAACGTAATACTTCCTGCGCATTGGATCATAACACCTGTATCGTTTTTGTATCTTGGAGTAACCAACAAAGGCATACTTGACGACCCTAAGAGAGAGCTTGTCGATACCTGAAGACAATTGGTGGACGAAGGCGACTGAGCCAAACACACGAGGAGTGAGAGAGAACAATTCCTTGTCAGGAAATGCAAGAGAGAAAGGAATTTTCTCACCCACGATCGATGAGGGCATGCGATTAATAAGATAACATGCCGTTAGAATGGCATCGCCCCAAAAGGAATGAGGAACATGACTCTGAATGAGAAGGGTTCTTGTAACATTAAGCAAATGGCGATGTTTTTTTTTTCTGTAATACCATTTTGTTGAGAAGTGTAGGAACCTGATGTTTGATAAATAATTCCCCTGGATGAAAAATAACTGGAGAGATTATGAGTACAAAATTCCAAGGCATTATCAGTTCTAACCATTTTTACAGCAACAAAAAAGACATTTTGTACTTCGGTCAAGAAATTTTTGATAACATCTCCGGCTTCAGATTTATTCTTTAACAAAAAGTTCTAGGACAGATGAGAGAAATCATCAACAGCGACTAGATACAACCTGTGCCTCTAGTGGTCAGGAACACAACTGGGACCCCAAATATCTGTATTAAACAACTCAAAAATAGAGCTACTGCTCTGACTCTGATGACTGGGAAATGTAGAGCGATGATGCTTTCCCAACTGACATGCCTTACATTGGAAGGATGCGTGAGACGAGATCTGAGGTAAAACATGACACAGTTTCTGGAATGGGAGATGACTAAAGCGAAGGTGCCACATAAATGGTTAGACATGTCCAACAGATAGGGAGGAGATTCCAACATAGGGAGATCGAGCTAGACGATACAGATCTCCCTGCTCACGGCCACACCCAATCACCTTGCCCGCAAGGATGTCCTGAAAAACAAGAGAAGATGGGTCGAAAATGGCTCGACAATGTAAATCCTTTGTAATCTGACTAATGGACAACAAATTCATAGATAAATCAGGTGCATGTAACGCATCCTGTAGATGCATAGAGGGTGTCAAACTAATCTCCCCCTGTCCAGTAATTAGGGAATGAGTTCCATCGGCAATGATCACAGTTCGTCCTGGAGGAACATGCCTGTAGGCTGTAAGTTGACCCTTGTCGCCACACAAATGATGTGTGGCGCCAGAGTCCATAATCCATTCTATAGCATCTTGTCTACTATTGTTGGTGAGTGCATAAGTACTACCTGAGATACTGGAGGAGGCTGAAGCAACTACATCTGAATCACTTCTAGGGGCAGATGAAGATGTCACAGAATCTGAAGGAGGTATAATGCCCCTCAATCGTGCTACAAGATCCTTAAAATGTTGATTCAGAGAAGAGGTGGCCAGAGGCTCAATCTGCTCAGCTACTCGAGCAGAGGCAGGGAATCCATGCTTGGAGTAGCATGTATCATCTGTATGTCCAGGACGATGCCAGAAAGTCAAAAAGTACATGGCTGACAAACTTGACCTCCTCTGCCGCGAGGTCCTCATCCAAGAAATTGAGACGAGCCTCCTCGACCTCAGGAGGTTGCCATCGCAAAAGATGTCTGAGCTATGGTAGAGGATGGAACAATGATCCATCATTATTGATTATATTCTCAGAACACACCTCAGGCGAGCTAGATGATGAGCGATGACCACGAGCAGAAGCAGGCCGACGGGTATAGTGGAGTGGCAATGGGGGAACAGGAACTGTAACCGGAGGTGTAGGTGATGTAGGGAGTGGTGGAGGTGGTGATAGCGGTGGCATGTATATGGCTTCATCAGTGTCTGAGGATACCAACCTATCACCTGTAGGAGAGAAGTATATAACAGACTCAAAGAAGGTGACATCAGGCATCAGCACTAACAAAGTATTTCCTGCGCAACAGATCATAACACTTGTACCCTTTTTATGTCCTGGAGTACCCGACAAAAATACACTTGATACCCTAGGGGAGAGCTTGTCAATACCTAGAGACAACGGTGGACAAAGGCAACCGAGCCAAACACACGTGGGGTAAGAGAGACCAATTCTTTTTCAAGGAACACAAGGGAAAAAGGAATCTTCTCACCTAAGACAGACGACGACATGCGATTAAAGAGATAACATGTCGTTAGGACAGCATCGCCCAAGAAAGAATGATGAGCATGACTCGATATGAGAAGTGTCCTGGTGACATCATGTAAATGATGATGTTTCCTTTTTGCAACTCCATTTTGTTGTGAAGTATAGGCATATGATGTTTGGTGGATAATCCCTTGTGTTGAAAAGTAATGAGAGAGTATGAGTACAACATTATAAGGCATTATTGCTTCTCACAATCTTTACAGACGCAGAAAAGACATTACTTCATTTATGAAATTTATGATAATAATCCCAGCTTTAGATTTATTCTTTAACAAAAAGACCCAATATACACGAGAAAAATCATCCACAATGACCATATAAAACCTGTGTCCCTGATGATCAGGAGCACGACTAGGACCACATATATCAACGTGAAACAACTCAAACTTGGAGCTACTACTCCGACTCTGACGACTGGGAAAGGTAGACCGATGATACTTTCCCAACTGACAAGCCTAGATGGACGTGTGAGGTGAAACCTGAGATAAAACACGACACAATTTTTGAAACGGTAGATGGCCAAATCGCAAGTGCCACATGAGTGGAGAGACATGTCCAGCAGGAAGAGAGGAGATTCCGACATATGGGGTCCGACTGAGATGATATAGGCCACCCTGCTCATAGCCACTCCCAATCACGTTGTCCGTAAGGATGTCCTGAAAAATGAGATGGATCAAAAATTGCTCGACAATGTAAATCCTTTTTAAGTTGTCTAATGGATAACAAATTCATAGAAAAATCAGGTGCGTGCAACACATTTTTGAGGTGCATAGATGGTGTCAGGCTAATCTCCCCCTAACCAGTAATCGCGGAATGCGTCACATTAGCAATAACCACAATACAGCCTGGAGGAACCCGTCGGTAGGCTGTAAGTAGACCTCGGACACCACACAGATGATGTGTGGCACCGGAGTCCATAATCCACTCTAAAGTATCAGATCTACTACTGCTAGTGAATGCATAAGTACTACATGAGGTACTGGTGGATGCAGAAACATCAACGTCAGAATGACTCTCAGAGGCAGGCGCTGATGCAACAGGACCGGATAGAGGAATAATACCCCTCACACGAGCTACAAGATTATCAAATCGCTGATCCAAAGAGGAAGTAGATGGAGGTCCAATCTGTTCAGCTACTCGTGCAGAAGCATGCAATCCATGTTTGGAATAGCATGTGTCCTCGGTATGTCCAGAATGGTGGCAGAAAGTGCATGATGGCCGAACGCGACCCCCTCTGCCTTGAGGTCCACGACCACGCAACTGATGATGACCCCCACGACCTCGAGATGCTGCCATTGCTGAGGTGGTCTGATTGACAGTAGATGAAGGAACAGTAATACGACCCAGTCTGTGAAAGGCTTCCTCCATCGGAGGAATAGTGGAATCTGCCAAGATCTGGGAATGTGTTGCCTTGTACTCTGGATCAAGGGCTGCCAGGAATACACCAACTATAGTGGCATTCCACGTAAAGACATGTATAATGAGTGTAGAGGCCGTCCATTCTGCTTGATTGTAAAGATGTCATGCTGGAGTTGCAGAATCTTCGTCTCATTCTTTGCCTGTGAATAAGTAGCAGCCAGAATATCCCACATTGCTTTTGCAGTGCGCTGATGGAGAATATCATTTGCAATCTCCATTGTTAATGTTCCCGATAGCCAAACCTTGGCATATGCATCATCTGCCTCCCATGAGGCGTTGACCCCAGTCTTCTCAGTAGGCTCTTGCTCAATAAGAATATGCTTCTTACCGATCGGCTTCATCATACTCATGAACTGCATTGCCCACAGTTCGTAATTTGACCCGTCTATCTTCACAGTAGGCGCAAGACCTCTGAAGACGCCTATAGATGGGATATCTGCCTTGCTTTCTGACATGATGATAATAGAAGATTAGGGTTGTAGACTAAAGATATGATTGTCTACACTGACATTCACGGTTTCAGTTGCATGTGTAGACTCAAGCAACCAAACCCATTAACGTGGAGACGCGGGCGAAAGTCTCCTTGATGACGAAGATACCCTAGGGTTGGTCGAACCCTAGGACGTGGGGCTACACATGAGGCCTAAGAGGCCCAAAGGAAGAGAGGCGGCATGCACTACGCGAGATGCATGCACAATCGATACGCACAACCGAGATGTACGTGGCCGAGTCACAGTGCGCAGAGGGCCAAGGTGCGTGCGGAGGGGCCCATGGAGTACCGAGGAGCGCCAGAGGAGCACGCGGCACACGGAGTCAGGAGCGCGCGGGAGGCCGAGGGGCACCGGTGGGGGCGCGCGGAGGGAGCGCCGGGGGGAGCGCCGGGGGGGGGGGGGGGTGGGGTGGGGTGGGGGGTGGGGGGGGGGCGCGGGGTCGACGGCCTAGGGGGCGGCGCGTGGAGGGCTTGGAGGTGGGGGCTAGGGTTAGGGTTTGGTTTGAGAAATCCGGTCTAGGACCGTCGCTCTGATACCATGTTGGGAAAAATAAGAGACTTATTTATTCCATATGCCCTAGGCTCTCTTATATAAGAGAGTAGCCTATGGGTAAATTACATCAAGAGTCCATAAGAAAATAGAAAATGATGCAAATCAACTTTACGGCGTCGACGAAAATAATAATATTTTTATGGTGGATATTGGGTAGAAGAACGAGATGGGTTGAGAAGAGAACTTGGAAGGGTTGAGGAAAGAACTCGCCGGGAATACGAGAGGTTGAAGGAGGAGAACCGCGGAGATCGCGTGGAAGGAGAAGAGAAAATAGAGAGGAGAGAGATAAAAATCTCAACTTTAATTCATACTTGACTGATTAAAAACAATGGGCTACCCTCTCTTTATATAGGAGAGAGGGGTTTACAAAAATAGTAAACTAATTTAAATTGACAACCAACTTGCCTAAACTGACTCTAACTAATTAATTGACCCAAATTCAAATTAAAATCTACGAAATAAACGTTGAGATCACATGCGATCTCAATTATTTAATTAAACAATTATGACAACTTAAAAACGTAAATAAAATAAACAATTAAAACTAAATAAATATTTGGCCCTATATTCGGGGCCCACGCTGCATCAACTCTCCTCCGCTTTAAAAATTCGGCTCCGGACGAATTGCGGGATCCAGGTGCGTCGTTGGAGAATTCGATCTTGACATGGCAGCTTCAACTTCCCCATTAGATCCCATTCAATGTTACGTTTATAATTTTTTTCCACTGAGGGGCATGTCTACAAATGTTCTACCCCTTCACTTAAAAGATACCAATAATATAATTTGACTTTCAATTGGCCCTTTTGACAAACTATCTTGAGAGGAGGGGGCTGCTTGTAATATTTCCAGAATTTTTTATACCTGATATCAGGGGATCCGATGGAGCCCTTCGTTAGGGCTTGATTTTCCTTCCAAAGTTGGAGATGGCGGCGGGGTGGCGGATTGGTGCGTGGAAGACGAGGCGCGAGGTTAGCGCGTGGGGAGGTGGGTCGATCGCGCGAGTGAAGGCGGGGCCGCGGAGGCGAGCTGCGGAGGGTAGAGGAGAGGCTGCAGGCGCGCGATGGGAGAGGGACTAGGGCGAGGAGGGAAGGAGGGGCGACGGTGGGGTGAGGGCGCGAGGATGACGGCAGCGGCGGCGAGGTTGGGGCCTGGCTGGGTACTGCCGTGGGCAGGGGTGGGTTGGAGCCGGGAGGAGGATGCGCAGGCGCGAGGGGGTGGGTGTTGGCGGGCGTTGGAGCCGTAGGGGCTGCGAGGGGTGGCGCGGTTTGCTCCCGGGGTGGCTGGGGCGGCGCCGGGATGGTTGGAGGAGGCAGCGGGGTCGCTTCAGGCGACGGATTTGGTTCTGGAAAGTGCTGGACAGCGGCTGATTCATCTTTTTCGGCGACGTTTTCTTCGTCCAAACTCGCGGTAGCGGCTTCAACGGGTAGCGGCTTCGTTTGGGCGTCGCGGTAGGCCTCATGGTTGTCCTTGAAGTCCCGAAACATTGATAACATGGATCGGAAGTTGTTCTGCAAATCACGTACCATGCGCTCCGTCTCCTTGTCGTAGGCGTCATTGGCTTGCCGCTTTCGTTCGGATGAACGATGGTGTCGGTGCGGACGCCGGGGCGGATCGTTAGATCGTGAGGACGACCTAAATGCCATGCTCTGATACCAAATGATGCAAATCAGCTTTACGGCGTCGACGAAAATAATAATATTTTTATGGTGGATATTGGGTAGAAGAACGAGATGGGTTGAGAAGAGAACTTGGAAGGGTTGAGGAAAGAACTCGCCGGGAATACGAGAGGTTGAAGGAGGAGAACCGCGGAGATCGCGTGGAGGGAGAAGAGAAAATAGAGAGGAGAGAGATAAAAATCTCAACTTTAATTCATACTTGACTGATTAAAAACAATGGGCTACCCTCTCTTTATATAGGAGAGAGGGGTTTACAAAAATAGTAAACTAATTTAAATTGACAACCAACTTGCCTAAACTGACTCTAACTAATTAATTGACCCAAATTCAAATTAAAATCTACGAAATAAACGTTGATATCACATACGATCTCAATTATTTAATTAAATAATTATGACAACTTAAAAACGTAAATAAAATTGACAATTAAAACTAAATAAATATTTGGTCCTATATTCGGGGCCCACGCTGCATCAGAAAATATGAAACAGTACAAATAATCATAACACATATCTCTACTGGTACATCTTTGAACAATTGTGTAGAAGTTACAGTATTCCTTGTGTTTATGAATGCTAGATGATACATGGAGAATGTAGCTCGTAGCTCCTTTGCACAGTGGTTGTCATCGGTGCAGTGCATGGAGATGCATAACAATTAACAACAGCTGAATCATGTCTTGCTTTTAATCACGGCACTTCAATGAGTTTTTTGATGATTTCTTGAGTAATTATTTAGGCTTATAAATGGAAGATGATAAATTTTTATATTGGCTACTTCTAGAAGAAATAGATACTGACTTCTAACCAGATATCATATCTTATCCCTGCTTTTTTACCCCGTTCTTTTGGAGAATAAGCTCGGGATAAGGGGTCATTTCTCCACCCGGTGCGGTTCTCAAGAGTACATCTATTCCGATCTGCATCTCATTATTTCGCCTTATTCTATCCTTATTCCAATCTTTATTCCACATTACCTACCTTATTCCACCACATTCTCCTTATTCCTATCTTTCCAGCCGAACAAAGAATAGACCCTTATTCTCCTTATTCCTCATCCTTATTCCTGCTTATTCTCGAACCGAACGCTCCTTTTGTGTAGCAACATGCTGGATCTAGCTGGTGGGTGCACATTAAAACAACTTATCCACCTATTTTTTCAGTAATAATTGATTACTAGAAAATGTGGGCTGCTGTCAAGTTACTTCAATAAATGAAAGTAACGAGGTAGTTTATCCTCGGAATCAGGTGGTCTCACCTCACAGGCTATTTATGCAACACCTAAGAGCAGATCACCATTCTCCTTTTAGATCAATCATTGATATTCTCCTCGATATGTATGCTGATCCAAAACAAGGTGCTTTCATCCTTTTGTTATTTTTTGGAAGTAGGATAGTGAGTAATTAACTGTTGTCTCTCCAGATTAATTGCTTGTTATAGATTCACAGCAACATGGCCGTTTTGATAACGAGCACACCAATTCCTTTTATTAATTTTGAAAGTAGTAGAAAAGCATGTCCTGTACGCCATCTTTTTTTATCTTGATTTGGCCGCATTCTCATTTTTTCGATATATTATATCTCCAATTTTAAACCTAAACTTCTTTCAGTAGGAAATGAAAACTTTGTTTGGACCTTGTCAATCAGATAAAAAATATATGGTTAGTTTTGACGTCGGTTTTTTTTATGTTTGAAGTTGAACCGATTGTTTCATTTAAATTCGAATACGAAATGGTTATTTTAGCAGTCTATGGTGTATCATTTTATTATATGTATTTTTTTGTCCCAAACATGCACATGCAGATTTCGGTATTTAGTAAGTATTTCTAATAACAAGACTTGTTCTTATGTTACATTTTTAACTTCGTAAAGCAGGAAGGGGCTTCTGATGAAGATATACGTCAACTTCCCAAATACAAATTTCGCAGAGCTGGTGATTTTGATACTAACAGCGCTGAAGTATCAGGCCCTTTTGGTGGGATAATGACAGAATGTGGAAAAGAAACATTAAATGAACGTGCTCTTCCAGCAGAAGATGCGGTAAGCCATTAATGCTATTTCTTTTTTGAATATCTTTCTAAAATTGTGATTCTCAGGAGTTATAAGTGCATTTTCTTGCTTGGCCGTTGCAAAAGATAACCCTCACTATCACATGTGTTCTTAGACACAAAATAAATTCAAAATTATAACCCGCTGGCTGATTGCAATTTGTTGCTGGTAGTCAACATATACCAATTGCCTATTATGCGAAATATATGTTGATGACTATTGTCGTCTTGAGGCCATTTTCTGTCCCTGGTTATTTGTGATTTGAAATATCCATGATTGATATTCATTAACCTTCTAACACGCTTTTGTGATTAAATATATACATTTGCTTGTATTAGCCCAGAACTGTTTCTTCCTCGTGGAGTTGTAACAATATTTAGTTTCTCAAATATCCTTCTGCTGTTCAAATACCACCAATTTTGTGCATTTCCTGCTTGAATTGGGTGAAATAATATTTTTAAGGATTGCTGTCAACATTGACATTGTATACTTTTTGGACTTGGTAGACTTTACTGTTAGTTTAAATAATTGGTTGTTGACTCTTACTAAGTAAATTGGTTACTGAAGCTAATCATTTGTTTATATAAAGAATGCAAGAGGTCTTCCCATCTTTTGATGCGAGTCCAAGAGTAAAATAGTTTTTCTCATGCATCTTGATCTCAGTGAGTGCCCACTTCTGCTGGCATTCTCCGTGGTTTGAAGTCATGAATTCCAATGTTTGTCTTGTGCCGTTCGGATAGTAGATAATGAATAAGGAGGGATAATGGATAAGTGATAAGATTATAAATTCCAGTATGTTTGTCTTTTCGGGTTTAGATTTGTTTTTGAAAAGAGAAAGAATGATTGGATCACATATAGTTTTCTAATCTGGATTTGGTGGATTTGGCAGGAGTGCTGCATCTGCCTTTCTGCTTACGATGATGGTGCAGAGCTGCGCGAGCTTCCATGTAATCACCACTTCCACTGCTCCTGCATCGACAAGTGGTTGTACATCAACGCAACCTGTCCCCTTTGTAAATATAACATTATAAAGAGCGGCAGCAACGGCGGAGAGGAGGTGTAGGAGGATGATGTTAAGCGGCCTCAGGCATTACCTCAGCTGACAACTTTTGATGATATCCGGCCCCTTGCGTGCATGTACTTGGCGTGTGAAGCAGGTTTGTGTGTCATAAGAAACAAGCTTAGTTCCTTTTCTTAATGTTGAGTCCTTTCCGTAGTTTAATATGCTTGTGAGATACTTAGTATATACAACACTAGAAGCTGCACACATCATCTCTCAAGTTTAGTCATGTTTAATGTTTTACATGTTCTGTTTTTTTGTACTCGTGTTCGTGTGTAAATTGTATGGCTGCATTGAAAGAGGTGTAAATAGATTTCTGTCTATGGAAACTTGTATTCTGTTGCAGTGTTGTCAATGGTGAAGGATTTTAAATTAGGCAAGCAAACCCTGCCAGGCTTAAGTTTGAATGCCGTCGTTATTTGTAGCTTTCTAAATGGTTTTTTTGTTCGTCATCTGATTGGAGTTTGAAATGAGCAAAAACATTGCGATTAAATTGTGTCGTTTGTTCAGGAAAACAAGCAAAGCATCATTCCTTGTCCGAAAGTTTGTAACAAGAAATAAAGTTAGTGTTTTTTTTTGGATTTTCACTTGTAACCCTTCGAGATTTTGCAGTTACAGGCATGTCCTTACCTTTTTTGTAATAACACTTGCATCCTATATTCTTACATACAAAATTGATAGTTCCTTTTCTAATTAAAATACATATATGCTTCTATTTTACCTTGACGGACGGAAGGACAGAACTGTGAATTTAATTTAGTAAGAATACAGATTTACAAGTGGTATTGCAAACAAAGAGAGTTTATAATTACAATTGTAGACTCGTAGGCACATGTGTAAAAAATCCTTTTTAAAGGGGAAACATTAACTCATCAAAGTGACAACAAGCACATAGCGACGAGAAAGGATTGTCGTCGTCTGTCGTGGGGAATAAACCAGCTTGCATGAACTTTCCAGCAGGAGAACACTACGAGGGGCAAGTCAAAAATGGAAAGGGATATGAAGGGAAAAACCAAACAACATCTAGCTTCCTATGCACTTTAACGTGAAAGCTCGACCTGAAGTCAATTGACACGCAAGAAGAGTGATATCTCCTAATGAAGAAGGATGGAGGAAATCCCGCTCGGGAATGTTTGCCAACGGGAAGGCGGAGAGGGGTGGGCATGCTCCAGGAGCAAATGCTCTGTCAGGGCATCGTTTTATTTTTTTTCCGTCTTCGACATCGATCGGTGTTCCATTCGTCGATCGGCAAATGGTTTGCTGATCAACAACGTTACGCGTCGAAATTCAACACGCGTGCACGCAGCCTTTGAGGAGGCATTGTCCTCAACGCGCACGTGCGTGGCGTTTGAGGAAGCACGGTCTCTGAGCGAAACGACACGGCCTTTGATGGTATTGAGCTGGAATCGGCAAACCGTTCGTCGATCGGCAAACGGTTCGTCGATTCAAGCCCTTCGCCCACCTATAAATACCCCCACCCCCATCGTTTCCACACCTCATCTCCTCTACCTCTCCTCTCTTTTCCTTCCATCTTCATTCCTCTCAATTCCGCATGTTCAAGTGGTCTCTCTTTTCTCCAATTATCCCTCTTCTACTTATCTCCAAGAACATGTATATTTAAATAATTTAAAATTTATATTATTGTTATGCTTGATATTTATTTAGTAAATGTAGAGTGCTTTTTATGGAAATAATTTTTGTCATTTACATAAAGTAGTCCCTACCAGTTCACATAATGTAATTTATGTCAGTTTACATAAAATAATGCTCCTTATTTTAAGGAAAAGATAATATTTTTGCACTATCTATTCGTCGTATACGTGAACCCATTTCATTTAATTATCTATGTATGCCCATATCAAAGGGAGAGGTCATGGAAATGATAATTAGGTTTATTTATGTAATGTAATTAGGTATCGTATAATCAAGTGTTCTTATTTAATTGTATTTAATTAAGTGTATTTAAGTAATATTATTAATTATTTAATTTTTTAATTAAATGATTATAATTATTAACTGTTATAAAATATAATTAAATACTAAGTTTATTTAAGCAAATGTATTAAATAATTAAGTGTATCTAAGTAAATATATTTAATTATTAAGTGTTTTAAATAGACATATTTAACAACATTATTAGGTTTATTTAAGGAAATTTATTTAAGTAATAAGGGTATCTAAATCATTACACTTAATTAGATTAAAAATATTAATCAAGTATTTTTATTTAATCATATTTAATAATTAAGAATTTTTAAAAAATTAAGTTAAATATTAAGTAAATTTAAATAAATTTATTTAATTATTAAGTGTATGTAAATAATTGTATTTAAATATTAAGTAAATATAAATAAATGTATTTAATTATAAAGTGTATTTAAATTAATCTATTAGATATTAATTGTAGTTAAATAAATATAATTAACTACTAAAAGTATTTAAGTAAATATAAATAAATGTATTTAAATATTAAGTAAATATAAATAAATTTATTTAATTTTTAATTTATTTTAAATAAATGTATTTAATTAGAAAGTGTATTTAAATCAATGTATTTAATTATAAAATGTATTTAAATATTAAGTAAATATAAATAAAAGTATCTAATTATAAAGTGCATTTAAATTAATCTATTTAAATATTAATCATATTTGAATAAATATAATTATCTAAAAAGTGTATCTAAGTAAATATAAATAAATGTATTTAAATATTAAGTAAATTTAAATAAATTTATTTAAGTGTTAATTGTTTTTTAAAAAATGTATTTAATTAGAAAGTGTATTTAAATTAATTTATTTAATTATAAAATATAGTTAAATATTAAGTAAATATAAATAAATGTATCTAATTATAAAGTGAATTTAAATTAATCTATATAAATATTAATTATATTTAAATAAATATAATTAACTAATAAGTGTATCTTAGTAAATATAAATAAATGTATATAGATATTAAGTAAATTTAAATAAAATTTAATTGTTAATTGTTTTTAAATAGATGTATTTAATTAGAAAGTGTATTTAAATTAATGTATTTAATTATAAAGTGTATTTAAATTAATGTATTTGAATATTAAGGGTATTTAAGAAAATGTAATTAACTAATAAGTGGATTTACATAAATGCATTTAATTATATTAAATTTATTTAATTACTCGTAAATAAATGTAAACGCATTTAATTATATTAAGTTTATATTAACTTTATATAATTACATAAATGTAAATGGATTTACAAACGGTTTTGATTTGTTTTAATGTGATGGTAATACACATGCCGGATCGAATCATGCGGCAATTTGATCTAAGCTCCCACATCTATGAGCCTATGTCAAGATTATTTTTCCTTGAGCGTTGGACTAGATAGAGGGATAATGATCCGATCGATTTGGCTGATTGGCTTCGTAAGCAGATACTTCAGTGGAGTCGGAAACGACAAACAGTTGTGGTGGAGAGAGCATCGATGGAAACTTTTGAACAACAGGTAACATATACATGTAATGGTATTGGCAAATTACCCAGCATTGGATTCAGACATCAACCCCTACATCATGACTTGCATATGAGCCTTACGCTCCTAGATACAAGCCTGGGATATGAGCTTTATTTTCTCCCACTGGATAGTTAGGTTTGTCTCCTATAGGAATACTATGTGATGGTTTTATAGTTAGGTTTGTCTCCTATAGGAATACTATGTGATGGTTTTAATATCACATGTGATGATTACAATATACACAGAGATAATATGATCAAATTATGTGATATACAACTTTAATGATTGATCTGTAAACTCCAAATTCACATAATCTATATTCCTTACTTACAGCAGACAAGACATCTATAATTGCACACAATCTCTGCATAAATTAAGCAAATCATATGGAAATGTATTGGGTATATATAGCATTGAATATAACACATTGATTTGACTCTACAAAACCTCACTTCTTATTGGGAAGAAAATGGAAGGGAAGATAGTATAAATTGCCCACTCATTATAGCTTGGATAAAGCCTATAGCTTTTTGTTGGAAAGAAATGGAGAGGGGGAATAGTGCAAAATTTCCTCTCTTTAATATCATGCATGTGCACCATTTATCCCTCCCCTTTCCCATGCATGGAGCCACCCTCCTCGCAACCCACGTACTCCCTTTCCTATGCAACAATTATGTTTTGTCTTTATTTGCATGGGGAAGCCTCCCTCATAACAACACGTTGCAAATATAAAAAGGGACCCTCTCCCCATTCTCAAGCAATTCATGCGTACCCCTCCCTCCCCCCATTTTGCCATTCACGCACAGCATCTCTTGCCCCCTCTCCCTCTTGTTTTCTCATGCACGCACAGCACCCTTCACCCATTGACTCCCTCACTCACACATCTCTCTCGCCCTCTACTCTCTCCCTCTCGTTTGTTCTTTCTGCAGGTACTCGCACGCACAAGGGCTGACAACCGAGCGTACATCTCCCTCACCCAAGCATTCTTCCGAAGCTCAACCTTTAATCCCTCTACAGGCTGCCCACAGCCTTCCACAAGCCGCGCACACAGTCGTCTCCTTCAGGCTGCTGGCCGTACGCGGGCACTCCTCCTCGAACCCGCAGCACTCCGTGCGTCCACACGCACGGCCATCTCTTCCAGTTTGAAGCCACTTCAGGTCGTCATCTCCTCCCGGCTACAGCCCGCAGCCCGCAGCTGCGCATTCCAGCGCCGCCACCCGAAGCTTCGTCTCCTCGTTCACGTGCAATCAGCCCAGAACCCAGCTCCGCACATACCCGATGTATACCCTCCTCTCTGTGGTAGCGTCAACGACTGAACGAGGCTGCGACCGGCTTGCGTCCTCCTCTCCCACGCATGTGTAGCAACTTCAGCCGGCCCTTGTTTCCGTCCGTTCATCTTCAACAGTGCTGGACTGTTCCCGCATCTTCCGCTCGCATTTCCCGGCCTATGCAACATCAACACCGCCTGAGCCACATATGCATCCTATCTCATTTCTTTCATTTCTGTTCTTGTGCTATTTCTTTCTCTAAGTTTTATCTTTGCAAACTTCATCTCCGTATATTTTCTTTAGTTTAGTTTATGCAAAACTTGCATTTTCATGTCTCAACATTTAGTAAACTTATTCTAGAGGGATCATGTTTATTCCGTTAAAACTTGAGTTTAGTATATTAACGCCTCACAAAGTTTAGAATTTGACTTCTTTCACAAGTATTGCTTACTATTAGTCTTATCCCTCTAATTCCATTTAAATTACATACATGACCTTATGTTTGTAGAAAAACATCATTTTATATCCTTGCAAGTTTGAAGTTGAAAATTCACTCAAACCCTCTTAGAAAATTTTGCGAACTTGCCTAGTCTTTGTGGTTCGATCCTCTATTTGTCGTATACTTTTCTATTTACATTCGTCGCGCTCGTAGTTGTAATCTTATTTGCTTGATTTCGATTCTTCCTTGTAAGACAACGACTTGGTAATATCATCATTTTAAACCGCGAAAATTCGTGTCAACAACAGGTACAAAGCATTTATGAAGAATGCGGGATTCTTGGGTACCACGAACGGAGCTCAGAGTTGTAGAATGTTATAGGTTTGCTGGACTCAACATTGCATACTTTTGGATTGACGGATCAAATGACACAGTACCATCCGCGGTACTCTTATTCTAATGAGCCATCAGCAGTCCCTTTCTTCTCAACAACTTACGCGGCTACTAGACCCACCACAATTGTTGGTACTCATGATGTCGAGGTAGGACCATCTCAGGTAAGGCTTGCAACATAGACTCAGCTTACGCAACCATCACGGGCTAATGACGTTTGGGGTCTAACCCCCCCCCCCCCCCAAGCAACCTAATGTTGATTTTTTATACTATGCGAGCCAAGATTGTTCACCTCCATTCCGTGGTATACAACTTGATAGAATAACTTTAATTAGAGAATAAATACGAGAGACAAGTGTGGAGAGTGGAAGTACCTCTGGTGGAGGTAGTAGGGGTCGTAGAGCTAGATTATCAGGAATATTGTGTAGGGCATGACAAATGTTTGACTAGAATAGAATTGTATCCTCGATAACATTTTCCTGATGAACGCGGTAAAGTTCTTGATATTAATGTGATGTTTTTTTTGTTTTTTTGTTATTATATATTTCGTGATGAAATTTTGGGTAAGTGCCTATAATGCAACTGATAATTTTTATTGAACATTAAATATTTTCAATATATATATAATTTCATATGCAATTGTATTCATGCAGGTTATGGCAAAAACTCGCTTCACGACCCGTAAGTCAGTGCGTCTACCCCCACACAATCGAATCTTAGCAATACATCAACCATCTACTATACATGGATCTCATGGGGCAACA
This sequence comes from Ottelia alismoides, assembly GCA_037367405.1. Taxonomy (NCBI): domain Eukaryota; kingdom Viridiplantae; phylum Streptophyta; class Magnoliopsida; order Alismatales; family Hydrocharitaceae; genus Ottelia; species Ottelia alismoides. Next base: position 90,773 of record JAZKJV010004324.1, on the reverse strand, counting down.
ACCGCTCCACCACCTTCACCACGACGACCACTTTCTGCAACACCACCGGCACCAGACTTTGTGCATCAGTCACCACCCTTGTTTAGGCCATCTGAGGCCCCTACAGAGTACCCCTCGGAGGAGTGTTTGCTGGATCGAGAAGTGCAGTCGGCGGAGTCTCCATTCACTGACTACTCGCCTCAGTCCATGACCCTTGCTATGGTCGGTAGTTCACAGAGCGAGACTTCTCCGTACACTGATATATATGATGAGGAGGAAGATCTCTATGTCGACTTAACGGATTTTGCATTACACCATTGCACTGAAATATGCTCGTCTGAGCATATTACGTGGGGAGCGCGTTTGTAGGCAATGAATGAGATATATTTATAGACTGATGTAATGTTGGAAGTAATTTGATGTAATGTTGCTGCATGTTCAGTTGCAATGAATATGATGAATTATCTGCTTCTTGATGATTTTCTGTGTATAATTATATATTAATGTTGTATCTCTTTCAGAAATAATATTTTTCTCATTTACTATTAACTTCCATCAGAAATTAAAAATATCACAATTGTATTGTATGTTTAATACTAAATTTTGAGGTAAATTTAAAAATATTACATTAAAAGTTGTACAAATATATGAATGGTTTAAACCCAAATTTACAATATTATAAAATTTTAAATATATTAAAATAATTTAAATTTATACATTATAAATAAATAAATAAATCTTATAAAATTATATACATTATAATTTAATTATTTCACTACATACAATCATTACTTAAGTTAGTTAGGGGGAAAATACCGTCGATCGTCCTTCTATTCGCTGATCGTCGAACGATTCGCCGATCGACAAATAGAATGTCGATCGATGTCTAAGACGGGAAAAAATAAAGCGATGCCCTGACGGGGCATTTGCTCCTGCATGCCCTGTCGGGGAAATCCTTCTGGCAGTGGTGGTGGGTGGAGACAACCCTGATGGAAGTGCTCAAGGCCTCGGTATTGTGGAAGTGGATTAACTGCAAAAGATGGAAGCATCAAGTCCTGATGGAGGGGAATGCAGTCCATCGTATTATAAATTCACTGACCAGTCTAAACTTGCATGACCTCTTTGCATCAAGGCGTGCCCAAGGTTCAGATTCATCGTGTCTCTCAATGCCGTTGCAACCCATCACAACATTTGTTGAAGGGTATCAGAGATTCAGAAGACGTCGATGTATCTCACGTGTCAAACGCCTCCAAGACCCATGCGGACCAGAGAGAGAGAGAGAGAGGAAGGATACGAGGACGGATGGTTTTATGGGGGAAATTGTACTCTTCTCCCCTTCCATCTCTGTCTCTTGCAATTTTACCCCCGCAACCATAGCTCCCAATGTATCCGAACCCACCCCCCATTTCATCCGTCAATGGATGTCATTGTATCTTGTACCTTCATAGGAATTTTGATACACAGATTTCCATAGAAATTTCGATTGTAGTATGACGCATCACAATCAATTTGACAAAAGAATCAATCTATTATATTACTTTCATTGATTAGAATGACATTTGCATCGACGTGATATTATTAATCCAAGTCAAGAACTCACTCGTTTCCTCACATCAGAGGGATCTCTTAGATGTTGCTCTGATAATTAAGCTCGATTTTGGTTCTATCTTATGGATGCCCATCACGGCTAAATCTCCATTGCAACTTTGTACACTCTGGTATGTGACACGTGGATGAAATAAAAAAAGGATAAATTAAACACAAAACAACAATCAATCTCTCTAGCCTGCTGTCACACCCCCAAATTCTGTGATCGAGAATGATCATGCAGACACGGCAGCTGGATGCTCGAGAATGATCGATGAAGCTGGACTTCAGGAGGAGTCCGAAAATGTGTGGATATCAGGGAGATTATCCACGAGAGTCTGGAGGCTCTACCGTACGTGATGGAGAAGCATCACACAAGACACTGGCTCGGTAGCAGAGTGTCGTGGTGCTTGTAGCAGTGCGAGCACAGCGAGTACAGACAGCAGTGCAAGACATGACAGTGGATGCACGTAGTCGTACATACGCGAGCGCAGAAGGGCGGTACGTAGTGAAGCAGTACGCATTGAGGAGCAATGCGGTACGGTCACAGAGGCGTACGCACGAAGGCGCACGGTATCGGTATTGATGTGTGGCGGTCCAAGGAGGCATGGAGCGTTGCAGGTGCTGAGTACGAGCATTGTCGAGCATGCTCGGTAATACACGTACGAGAGTGGTATGGAGGCCACGATAGCGAAGTTCTGGAGGACTTCCCCTTAGCATGGAGAACGCTAAGGAAGGGTTTACCGCACGAGGGTCTAGAGGCCGCGGGTTCCCTTTAGCACAAGAACAAGTGTTCGGTGGTACTTGGTGAATTATGACAAAGCTGCATTAGCAAGCGTTGGAGCGCGAGTGTGCTGATGACTGGGCGGTTGACTGGGCGTCAACCGTGCGAGAAGACGAAAGGTCAACAGGGGAGTCGAAGAGACAAGCAGACGAAGAGTTGCTGAGGAACGCGAAGGGTTGCCGAAGAACTCGAAGGGTCTCTTGTGTCTTTATGTATCATTATTGTAGATGTAATAATGAGTGTCCCTTGGGTTGCCTTGAGTCTTGTATATAAGGAGAGGTGGTGGCTCATTTGTAAACACACAAGTCTACACGAGAGAAAGTGTAGAGTGTCCACCCACTCTAGAGAGAGTTCCCCTTCCAATAAGAGAAGAGTTTTGTACCCGTGCTCGTGTAATTGCTTGGTTGAGTTTTTGAGCGTTCTTGAGCGTGTTTATGAGAGTGTTCTTGAGCGATCCGGAGTTCGTGCTCGTGTTTGTGTTGAAAACGTCAGTGCGCTAGCAAGTAGGAGTACGAGAAGAGTTGGAGCGCGTCCGTAACCGTTCTACTCGGGAACGCTGGTTAGCTACGGGTTAGCTAACGCCGCACAGGATCGGTCGAAATCGAAAGCGGGATTTTAACCCTGTGATATTTGGTATCAGAGCTTGAGGCAATACCAATCGTTGGTACGATTTGGTATCAGAGCTTGAGGCAATACCAATCATTGGTACGATTTGATATCAGAGCTTGAGGCAATACCAATCGTTGGTACGATTTGGTATCAGAGCTTGAGGCAATACCAATCGTTGGTACGATTTGGTATCAGAGCTGAAGGCAATACCAATCGTTGGTACGATTTGGTATCAGAGCTGAAGGCAATAACAATCGTTGATACGATTTGGTATCAAAGCTTGGTCGGTGCCAAGGAGCATATCACAGAGCTTGGTTGGAGCCAAGAAGCGGGCAAAGCTACGAGCGATTGTCGGTGCAGTCGATCGCGGGAACAGGAGATACTTGTTGCTGCAAGTACATCTTCAATCAGCGGAACGAAGATGATGGGTGTTACCGATCGCGTAGCAGCACTGGAGCAGGCGATGGCAAAAGTGGAGTCCACCATTGGGACTCATGCCCATCGCATCGCCGCCTTGGAGGATCGTTCTTCAGATGGATCGGATGTTGGGGACGAGACCCAACGCTCAGCGGAGCCGATCAAGTCCTTGGAGGACAAACTGGAGGTGTTCAACACGGTGATGGAGGATCTTCGGAGTGAGATCTCCCTCATCAAGAATGCATTGGCGAACAGCGGAGGCTCCACGGAGGTGTAGCGATGCACGGTACCCGAGCCCAAATCCTTTACAGGTACGCGGAGTGCCAAGGATTTGGAGAACTTTCTGTGGGATATGGAAGTTTACTTCGAGGCGATCAAGACGACGGAAGCCGAGAAGGTTGGTTTGGCATCTATGTACATGTCGAGCGACGCCAAGCTATGGTGGAGGAGCCGTGCAACAGACGAGGGAAGACCGAAGATATCCAGATGGGATGATCTAGTCGTGGAACTGAAGGCGTAGTTCTTGCCCAAGAATACTGCGTGGATTGCACTGGAGGCTCTTCGACGTCTGAAGCAGACAGACACTGTTCGTGAATACGTGAAGTAGTTCACGTCCTTGTTGCTGAAAATCAAGGGGATGTCCGAGGAGGACAAGCTCTTCAACTTCACGATCGAGTTGCAAAGCTGGGCGCAAGCCGAACTGCGGAGGCAGGGCGTGAAAGACCTTAATTCATCGATCGTGGTGGCAGATGCGTTGGTCGATTATGGGGCGGCCCAACCAAGTCACAATGCTGAAGAGAAAGAGTTCACCAGCAAGCCGAGAGCGCGGTCGAAGGACAGGGACAAAGGAGTTGCCCAAGATCCACCAATGGAGGAACGTGAGTACTCTAAGAAGAAGGAGCAACCTAAGAGCAAGGGATGCTTCATATGCAACGGACCGCATCGGGCGCAGGAGTGCCCAAAGAAGGAGAAGCTGAACTCTCTTCGTGGGGACGAGGAGGAGGTAGAAGAAGGTGAGGTACGCTTGGGAGCAATCGGTGTTATGCGCAAGGTACGCCTCACAACACTTCGAGCTGGAGCTTCGAATTCGGTGGAGGGAGGGAACTCCACAACAAAGAGCTTTGGAGGTGACAAGGCTCGATCGAGGACGCACAGCAGTGCGCAGGTGCAAGTTGAGCACTAACGTGTGTGCAGGAGGCACACAACCAAAGCCGCGGATAGGAGAACATCCGTGCATGAGAAGACGAGGCAGAGCTCTGTAAGGCGATGCAGCATGGACAACGAGTTACATGTCCATGGGGGTGGAGTGGTGACGAACCACACCACCAATGATCTTGCATGAGGCAAGATATCGAAGACGCTCGGAGCGCAAGAGGTGCTCATTTCCCAAGATGTGGAGACGTCCACAAGGAACGATAGATATCGTCAACGAACGAGCGTGGAGGTGAGTACTCCACATGTGGAGCTGGAGCTGCCACAAACCAACGATAGAGCTGTTGTATCCAGGAGGGATACATCGAAAATGGGAGCTGATGAGGAAGCTCCACCTTTCACGTTGAAGACCAAGTCACGGAGAGACGTGGTCCGTGAAAAGACCAGGTGTAGGAAGGGAGGCGGTGCAAGGCGGCATCACCCTTCCAATTGAGCCGCATCAGGAGGTGCGTAGCGGATGGAGGATCGTGACGGGACGCCAACTGAAGAGGGAATGCTCAGTTGAGGACAACCGATTCTTCAGGTAGGGGAGGCTTGTCACACCCCCAAATTCTGTGATCGAGAATGATCGTGCAGACACGGTAGCTGGATGCTCGAGAATGATCGATGAAGCTGGACTTCAGGAGGAGTCCGAAAATGTGTGGATATCAGGGAGGTTATTCTCGAGAGTCTGGAGGCTCTACCGTACGTGATGGAGAAGCGTCACAGAGGACACTAGCTCGGTAGCAGAGTATCGTGGTGCTTGTAGCAGTGTCAGCACAGCGAGTACAGACAGCAGTGCAAGACATAACAGTAGATGCACGTAGTCGTACATACGCGAGCGTAGAAGAGCGGTACGTAGTGAAGCAGTACGCATTGAGGAGCAATGCGGTACGGTCACAGAGGCGTACGCACGAAGGCGCACGGTATCGATATTAATGCGTGGCGGTCCAAAGAGGCATGGAGCGTTGCAGGTGCTGAGTACGAGCATCGTCGAGCATGCTCGGTAATACACGTACGAGAGTGGTCTGGAGGCTACGATAGCGAAATTCTGGAGGACTTCCCCTTAGCATCGAGAACGCTAAGGAAGGGTTTACCGCACGAGGTTCTGGAGGCCGCGGGTTCCCTTTGGCACAAGACCAAGTGTTCGGTGGCACTTGGTGAATTATGGCAAAGCTGCATCAGCAAGCGTTGGAGCGCGAGTGTGCTGATGACTGGGCGGTTGACTGGGCGTCAACCGTGCGAGAAGACGAAAGTTCAACAGGGGAGTCGAAGAGACAAGCAGACGAAGAGTTGATGAGGAACGCGAAGGGTTGCCGAAGAACTCGAAGGATCTCTTGTATCTTTATGTATCGTTATTGTAGATGTAATAAAGAGTGTTCCTTGGTTTGCCTTGAGTCTTATATAAGGAGAGGTGGTGGCTCATTTGTAAACACACAAGTCTACACGAGAGAAAGTGTAGAGTGTCCACCCACTCCAGAGAGAGAGTTCCCCTTCTAATAAGAGAAGAGCTTTGTGCCCGTGCTCGTGTGATTGCTTGGTTGAGTTCTTGAGCGTTCTTGAGCGTGTTCTTGAGAGTGTTCTTAAGCGATCCGGAGTTCGTGCTCGTGTTTGTGTTGAAAGCGTCGGTGCGCTAGCAAGCAGGAGTACGAGAAGAGTTGGAGCGTGTCTGTGACCGTTCTACTCGGGAAGGCTGGTTAGCTACGGGTTAGCTAACGCCGCACAGGATCGGTCGAAATCGAAAGCGGGATTTTGACCCTGTGACACCTGCCATCACCACATCTACCTTCCAACATACTCAAATTTTTTTCTCCAATGTCAACTCAGCCATGCCTTCCTTTTCATAGATCATTAACATTCTAAGGTATTCCTTTAAGAGACTGATAACGCATGGGAGATAAATGATGTCCATTTACCATATTGGTCAATGTTCCTGACATGTGAGTGAAATAAATGGAAGCTTCTTTGATCTTAAGTATAGTGTGTGTGGTTTTTTCAACAAAGTGGAGATTAATCATAATACTACTGCTTGTATTAATATTCATTACATAGGAATTGATGGAAGACGGACAACAAGCTGCGTCACCAATCCCTTTTGAATGGCAAATCGAATCCTAAGTATATCTCCAACTGCGTGGATAAAAAATGGGTAAAACTTAAGCGTGATATCTGACAGTGCATTCGACAGTTAAGGGTTGATCTTCTTGGATACCCTGTATTTACTGTCTCCAGATATTTTTTCTACGTGAAAAGGATTCTCTCGTTGCTTTTCAGATTTAAGTAATCAACCTGAGAGAGATTGAAATCAGAAACTTATCCAGTATGACAAGAAATAAGTCCAGAATGGATGAAGAACCACATTACTAAAAGATGAAAGTCCAAATAAAGAATCTCAATGTTAGAGAAATACCGATAGGGGTCTAAAAGCAGAAGGCAGAATGCTCGACTGGTCCAACGGATGCCTCGAGATGGTTTTCATATGCATCAACAGAATGCATCGACTTGTTTTCGGTGAAGATGAGAGACCTTTAGCGCTTTTGTGGCTGTTGTGGTTGGTTGGGAATGTTGTGGTTTTTCGGGATGAACATTTCATTTTGCGAACATGAATTGGATCGACACCTCCAGCGGCTAAGTCCTCAAGGTGTGCATGGGGCGGGTACAAATCCGTTCAATCATGATCAGCCCTGCTCCATCATTACTGGATCGACGGGTCAGCTCGACCCATTCCAACGGATACCCGTACTATATGAATGAGTCTCGGTTATTGCGAGTACTCGCGGATCACTAAGACACCTATCAATATGTTCTCCACAAATACAAGTGCTCAGAATCTACCAACAACATTCATTAATATTCGGATGCAATTGGAAATAGGGAACTCAGCCATGGCCGGTCTTCAAGGCCGAGTAAATTGAGGAGGGTTGCGTTAGGTAGCCGGTAATCAGCGTAAAACAATCGGAGACAACTTCCTAAATAGTATTTTTTAAAAAATACTATTTAGGAAGTTGCCTCAAGACAGTCGGATGTTTTTGACAAGGATTTAAGCAAACATTTAGATTTCGTTGAGACGTTCTCTACTCGCGACGCGTTGCATCGCTCGAATGCAATGAAAAAGTGGCAAGGGCCGCTACATCGCTATCTGGATGCAGTTCAAAATTTTCAAGGGTTCTCACACGAGAAACACATGCAAATAAATAAACTTGTTCCATAGCTTCGTTGTCTGGATGCGATCCAAAATTTACAAGGATTCTCACATGATGGACGCATGCAAGTAAAGAAGTTAGTACAAAAGAGGTTGTAAAGAAAGTTACAGATATATAGTTGGAATATTGACACTCTGACTGGCAAATTGATGGAGATAGTAGACACAATGAAAAGAAGGAAGATTTCGATGTTGTCTCCAGGAGACAAAATGGGTTGGAGAGAAAGCAATGGAGATCGAGAAGACATGCTTTAAACTTTGATATTTAGGTAAAGATAAGGGTAGAAACGGTGCTGGGTGGTTGTTCATAAAGATTTGAAGGATTGTACGGTTGGTGTGCAAAGATTCGGTGATCAGATTATTTTGCTAAAATTGATGCATGAAGAAATTCTGAATATCATCTCAGTTTATGCACTGCAAATTGATTTAGATAAAAGGATTAAATAGGCTTTTTTGGGAGGATCTGGATAAGATTTTGCAAGGAATCCCACAAAGAGAGATGATATGCTTGGGTAGAGATCTTAATGGACATGAGAAAGATGATGCTTCAGGGTATGCTAGTGTTCATGGAGGCCATGCTTTCGGAGATAGAAATGAAGAAGGAAAAGTAATTATGGATTTTGTAACAGCTTATGGTCTTTTCATAGCAAACACTCTCTTTAAGAAAAGAGAGGAGCATTTAATTACTTATCAGAGTGGCCCGACTAAAACATAAATAGATTACTTTGCATTGAAGACAAGAGATTATTTGTGTTGCAAAGACTGCATAGAAATCCCAGGAGAGAGTGTGATAACCCGACATCGCTTGTTAGTCATGGATATGCAAATAAAAGGGCTGGTAAAGAAAAGGAGGGTTTCTAAGATCACTAGAACTAGACGGTGGAATCTTCAACTGAAGAAATCAAGCTTCAAGGAGAAGGTTTTAGAATACTTATCTTGGGATTGTAGCGAAAGTGCAAACGAGATGTGGGAGGTGGTAGTATATGAAGGATAGCCAAAGAAATGTCAGGCGAGTCAAAGGGAGGAACTCCAAGCCAAAAGGAGGCTTGGTGGTGGAGTGGAGGGGCACAGGAGAAGCTCGAAATTAAAAGAGCATGCTTTAAAGCTATGTCAAGGAAACGAAGAAAACAGTCACAAACTACAAAATAGCGAAGAAGCAAAGTTGGCGGTAAGCGAAGCAAAGTCAAAAGCTTATGAAATTTTATACAAAAATCTCGACTTTAAGGAGGGTCAAAAGGATATATTCAGCTTAACCAAAGCAAGAGAAAGAAAAACCAAAACCTTTCTCAAGTGAGATGCATTAAGGATAAGGAAGGACACATGCTTATTACTCAGAAGAATATAGAGACTTGTTAGAAATAAAGAATGCGGAAGCGTATCAGATAAATAGAATTAAAACATTAAAGAACACGATTTTACGTGGAACTCTACTCTTTAAGAATGGAATGAAACCACGAGAGAACATCTCACAAACTCATGTGTCTATTGTCTTTCTCATTGGATACATGAGGTCTAGGGCTTCTTATATAGCCTCCACATACTCTCGAAGTCCCACCACTGGTACATGTGGGACTAAACAATGGATGTGATAAATAGATCTTGGAAGGATCCATTTACCCATCTTACATGATAAGTGGCAAATACTCTAACACTCCCCCTCAAACTGGAGCATGCAGTGCTCAACTTGGAAAAACAGAAAGAAATCACTCAAACTCACAATACAAGACACGCACAACTGTCGGCTACTGTCAAGGATGTTGCTTCCCATGTCAGCAGGTGAGGAGGAACAAACAGGTTGGAGTGTGAATCAAACTGAATCTCCTCGTCAGAGAGCGTGTGCTTTGTATTGCACCTGTCAGAGTCACTGCGACTGAAAATGAGTCTCCACTTGGAGAACTCTAGCTTGCCACAATAATGTACACAACTGCTCCATCTCTGAAAAGGTCGAACTGAAAAAACTGTGGATACATCCTCGGTCAGAGTCCATGGTCGCTGGAGAATGGAGTCTAAAAGTCTCATCGCCAGAGAACTGGGTCTCTCCTATACTGGCTCAAAGAATGGGATCTCTACTCTGGAGTCCCTATAAAACCACATGAAAACCCTACCCCACATGACATAGGGACTGAGATCTCAACTCTGGAGTTCCTATGGATCACATAAAAACTCTAACCAAAATAACAAAAGATAGGGACCACAAAAAAAGATCGTACACATATGCATCTGAACAGGAGTCTGTCTATAGAGATCTCGAAGAGAGTGAGTCACTCAACTATGGAGTGCCTCGAACTTGGACTCTGATCCAATCTACAGAGTCTGAAACTGAACTGTAGAGTCAGAAAATCTGGTTGGTCTGGAATCCGACATCTGAATCTGGAACAAACTTGTGACTATACACAATACTCCCCTTTCATCCATACTTATCGGAAAACAATGGCATCGACAAAGTTGGGAGAAGACAATAAAATGGGGAAAACATGAATCACATAAGTTGATACTCATTTTTTCCCGGTTTTTTCAAATATATATATATATATATATATATTAATCATTTTTCAGTTATTCCAATTTTTTACATCCTTCTCTCCTTTTTTTCAAATAAGTCGTTCACATTTTTTCTCAACTTTTCTTTTTTAATAAATTTTTTGCATACGACTTTTCTCGTATACGTGCTTTTTTTCAAAAACTCTTTTTTTTAACAAAAATCTTGGCCCAAAAAGGGTCATCCCCTCCTTTTTTTGGATAGCAGCTCGTTGGGCATTCTCTCTCCATCTCTTTTTTTTGGATAGCAACTGTTGGGCCTACTCTCTCCCTCTCCTCTTTTTTTTCTTTTATTGGATAGCAGCCCGTTGGGTCTCCTTTTTTCTCAAAAACTTTTTTTGGATGTGTCTATTGTCTTTCTCACTAAATATAGGAGGTCTGGGACTCTACATAATAAGACTAGATGGAAACAGTATTTCTATAAGTTTTTCATTGGGGCAGGAAGTAGAGAGATCACTTTGGGTGATTTAGCCGGTAGTGAAAGTTATTTGAATCGTGTGGGCTATAGACGAATACAAAGAAAGGAAGTAGAGGAGTCTTTGAAGGTTATGAGACCTGAAAAGAATTAAGATCGAATGACATTCCTATAGAAGTATGGAGAGTTTTAAGTGACTGTGGTTTGACTTGGCTTACAAATTTATTCAATGTTATTTGGCGAAGCAAGAAAATGCCTGAAGATTGGAGGAGAAGTGTAGTGGTGCCCTTTTTTAAGAAAGGGGGATATTCAAAATTGTTCAAATTAAAGAGGTATCAAACTGATTAGTCACACTATGAAAATTTGGGAACATGTGATTGAAAGAAGGTTGAAGCAAGTTTTCAAAGTAAAAGAAAATCAATTCTGATTCATGCAGGTCGCTCAACAATTGAAGCCATCCATTTGATGAGGAGAACAATGGAGATTTATAGATCTAAAAGGAAAAATCTCCATATGATTTTTTTTATTAATTTGGAGAAGGCTAATTATTTTGTCCCTCGTGAAATGTTGTGGAGAGTTTTGAAGAAGAGACAAGTAATGTCCTATATATTAGCCTCATAAAGGATATGTATGATAGGGTTTTATCTTGTGTAAGGAATCAATCTGGGACGATTGACTATTTTGACATCAATATTGATTTACATCAAGGTTCAACTTTGAATTCATTTCTTTTTTACTTCGATTATGGACAAGTTGACAAGTCACATTCAGAATGAGATACCTTGGTGTATGTTATTTGCATATGATATTGTGTTGATTGATGAGACTGGAAATGGAGTAAATGAGTAGCTTGAGGTCTGGAGACATGCGTTGGAGAACAAAGGATTTTGTACAAGTACGGCTAAGACTGAATATATGGAGTGCACTTTTGATGGAAGCAATGATGAATCGAGGTGAAGATTGACGATAATAACATTCGAAAGAGAGATTCTTTTAGATACCTAGGATCTATTTTTGCAACATGATGGGAAAATCGATAGAGATTAATAGAATAAATGCATGCTGGCTAAAGTGGAGAGGAGCCTCTGTTGTTCTCTATGATAAGAAAATTCCTTTGAAAATCAAAGGAAAGTTCTACAAAGCAGCCGTGAGACCTGCTATGCTTTTGGATCTGAATGTTGGTATGTGAACTATAGACATGTGCAGAGAATGGCAGCAACAGAAATGAAAATGCTAAGGTGGATGTTTGGACACACACACACACACACACACGTGTAGATTGGATTCAGAATGATGCAATCATAATGAAAGTTGGTATAGCTCTGATTGAGGACAAGATGTGAGAAAATCGCTTAAGGTGGTTTGACCATTTGCAAAGGATATCAACTGATGCATCGATTAGGAGATGCGGATTTTGGAATGTTAAGCCGACTAAGAGAGAGCAATGAAGGCCAAAGAAGTGTTGGATTAAAACTATACAAGGAATCTTATTTTTTTAGATTTAAGCCCGACAATGACTCAAGATAGATATGATTGGAAGCAAAGAATCCATGTAGCCGACCCTACTTAATGTGAGAAAAGGCTTTGTTGTTGTTGAATTGGTAATAGGGATAAATCCACGAAGATAGGACCTTGAAATGACATTCTAGTGATTTTTTATACAATCCTTTATTCCAAATGAAATATAATAAGTTACAAGGAATAACATTCGTACGTTTTCATTAGTATAGATTCAAATTAATGTAAAATATGTTCTTGGAATACGGCATGAAATTTAATCAATCCAGTCAACATATACCACGCACATGCATATTAGCGATTCACATAATAGTTTCTTATCAAACTTAAATCATCATCTCAAACATGTTATCACAAACAAATACAGAAATCTGATCGGATCAACTTACAAATCACACGAATACTGAAAGTGGACGAATCCCCTTTGTAGCATGCATGGATGGAATCAAAACAGGGGTACACTGGATTCTGGAAACGTGAGATGAGATGGTGTAGTTGCGGAGAGAAGATGAAGAACGGAGGTAATTGAATGATGACAGAAATAGGAATGGAACTTGTGGATATATGTACAGATAACTTGGGCAAACAAATGGGAGGTTCAATACTAAATTTGTAATCAAAACGAGATGGGGATTTACATGAGATCTTGGGAACAAATCGAAATCGAAATAGAAATAGGTTGATAGAAATTATTGTTCGGGAATAGAGGATGCACCCAGCTACGGGATGGAGGAGCGCGGGAGACGACGGCAAGGATTCCGTGGTGGTGGTGGCAGCGACGAGGGTTCGGTGGTGGTGCGGTGAGGGGATGGGGGGGGGGGGGGGTTTCGGTTAGAGTAGAGAAGGGTAGAATATCCTGGGAGGTTGCCTCGTGGGTATCCGATGTCAATTGGGTTGGTACCCCGAGTTTAATGGGTTACATTACTCGACTTGTAATGGTATATATGATCTCAGCAATTTTAGGATAAATATGATGTATTGGATCGTGATGCAGATTGATGTAAATCAAAATTTGTAATGGTGAAAAATTAAATTTGACAGTGGAAAATATTTGGTGGAGGAAGTTGGAGGGAGGAAGAAGAGAAGACTCGCTTGTTGCGAGGGATTTGGAGAAAGAAGCTCGAAGATCGTATAAAGGGAGAAGAGAAAAGAGAAGAGGGATATGAGATAATCTCAATTTTTTAATTGACTCTCAAATGTATCAAACATTGGACTACCATCCCCTTTATATAGAAGGGGCAGTGTTACAAATATAGAAAGATGATAAAATCCATAAAATTAAATTTTAATTTGGACTCTTAATGTCTATAACCGACTAACTACTTAATATAATTGATCAACTAATCGACCGAGATCTACGACTTCGGTCTTTTGGGAGGGTCGGATCTAGATCTTGTAGGCTTATTTCCTCTCACTTCTTGGGCCCGTCTGCACATATACACATGCTTATAGTTTGTCCTCTTCTTATTTATTTTTAGGTTTTCTTTTTGCATATTTCTAGATGCTTTTGGTTGTTAATCCACGTGTAATAATGCTATATTAATGCATATGTGAACGTATTTGTTAAGGTATTTTACTCAATTTTCGATTTTTTAGCGGATGAAACACGGATTCATCATCGATCTACAACAAAGGATCTATTCTACTCGATACATGGGATATACCAGACTCCATCGAACATTCTGCTTATACATTGAGGTTGCTTGTCCATGAACTTACTCCTCCCCTCTTTGTGGAGGACATATCTGATCAACAATACACAGGAAGGACAATGATAAGATAAGAAAAATGCACATAATTCCACGTTACAAGAATTTATAGTGGTTCGACAATTTGGACATATCCGTTTCATTTGATTTTGCCGACATACGTACACAAATACAAAAAAACAGAAGGTTGCCCCGGTAAATATACGCGAGCGTATCTACGTAGAAACTCTTGAATTCTAAATTCCCACTAGATTATAAACTAACATTGACCGAAAACGACAGCTCTCTATGTTCGTCAGATTTTGCTTCGAAATTTCCTATTAGAGTAGAACAGTTGACGGAAAAGGACCATACAAGTCGATCGAAATAGATCCATAGTATAGCACTTAATCCATGATCCACAATTTGATGGAAACTGACCAAAGACCACGAACTACTAGCTGGACCACAATTAATTATATCACTAAACCAACTCGTTTCGATGTCGAGTCTTCCTTTCATTGCTAGTTAGGCGAAAAGGGCGAAGAGCGACTGCTTGTTAAAGGAGAAGGGACCGCACGCATGAGGTGACTGACTGTTCAAGCAAGTCATAGGTTGAACGAACCGCCTTCCCTAGTTATTTTTTCAAACTTGCCGGAATGAGAAGCCCCCAAGATCAACAGATCCACCTGTAATTGGACTGCGTCCTTGGACGGTGACAATCGGTTCTTTCTCTACGTAGAAAAGAACGAAAGAATATATAATTAAAAACCCCAATTTCTGATAGGATAAAGGACCATAATAAAAAATCCACAACCTTTCAATTATATCGTCCAAGTTATTATACATGAGTAATTTTTTTGATGCCACGTGAGAGATTCATGGTTTATCAGAATCTGACCAAATGTCACTCAAAACTTCACAAAAGCTATAGAAATCTACAAACATTGATCTAACAAAAAAATATGGTAAGAATCATATATATACACATCGCGCGAAATCACGGTAGGGCTACTGCTGCAGATGCGGCCTTTACGTGAGAAAACCGTGTGTTCAGCTATGAACTGGCAATCCGAAGTTGCAGTATGTTCTGATCCGTCCATCGCAACTGGCCGTTACGATCACCTGACCCCAAGAATGAGGCGACGACGCCATATTCTGGTAGATGTTGTTCAGCAACTTGTATTCGGATGAGCTTGTTTCAATTTTCATGGACATGGAATTGGACAGAAGATTTTCTTCTGGCCATGTAGTCGAGTTCCCCTTGTGAAGCGACTCTAAGATCGACCCTGTGGTTGATGTAGAGCTCCTGGAAGTTGGCAGGAGACGGTTGTCATCAGCTCGTAGTTCAGATTTTGGTTTGACAGATCCCTCGGTTTGGAAGCTGAAGTCCTCAGACTGCGAGGCCAGAGTCACGAAGCCATGCCACGGTATGGTGACCGATGCTTCGCTCGAGAAGAAGCGTTCGTAGGATCTTGTGATCTTTGCACGAGTTACCGGAGCGGTATTGCTGGTGTGGTGGCTCCAGATGAAGACGTTTGAATCTTCGCTGGCAGAGATTATGTGCCTCTCGTCTTTCGAAAACGACGCTGATATTAGACTTCCGACGTTCTTGAAACCTGCGAATAAGATTGGGCAGGAAATGAGAATCAGCGGCGAATGCGAGAAAATCTCGAACCGATAAGCTGCTTACCTTTGTATTTGTGGACAACACTGTACTTGTGTAGAACTCGAATCTGCGAATCGGCTGAAGTGACCAGTAATTTCATGGGATCGCTCTGCGAAAACTGGAGTTTCGAAAACAAAATATTAGCTTCGATGCAAATGCGAAGTATGCAAAGTTGTACTTAAAAATCAAATTACGCAGGTACCTGAAATCCGGTTATCCTCTTGCAAGTCGATCTCTTTTTTCCATGTAATGAGACGTCGACATCCAACTGCAAGCAATTATCTGCAGCACGAGCGAGATGCATGCGCAACAACTCGATCAGAGATTTTCAATTTATTGTTGGGAAGCTTGAAAGTGTCATTAGATGATAATTGTATCGAAAAATTATACACAACCAGTTACTATAAAAGGCCTCTTAAGATCTTCAAACCAATTTCTTACTTGCACAGTTAATAATTCGAATCAGATCGTTTTGCGCAACTCGTAAGTGTCAGATAATTAGATTTGATTGGTCTTTTACTTATAATTGTTTCTATTTTGATTATGAAAATTCTTATAGTACTGTTCTCTGATCAGCAGAACAGTATCTGAACTTTCAAAAAGAGAAAAAAACCAGATAAAGAAACACAAATGTATCGAATTAAGGATCAGTGGATCATGAGCGCGAAAAACCGCTAAATCTGGTTTTGAAGAGATTCTGGAGATCTCAAAACAAAGGTTTCGTGCTGTAAAATTGGTTAAGTTTTAATAGCTTTATCAAGGGGAATTTTGGTTTCATGAAAACAAAGAACATCGAAATGCATGTGAGTTACCTGATAGCTTAAAGAAACGGCAATTCCCGATTATTGAGCCAACCACAACTCCCTGCATGATGAGAAAAAAACATTCGATAAGATCGGCATGTAATTCATATGAATGTATTGACCGCACGATATATATCCACGAACCTTTCCATCTGGTTGGAAACACACTGCGGTTACTATCTCTGATATGTCGCTCCAATCGACGACATGGCAGCTAGAAATGTCCCAGATGCGAACTTTACCGTCTATCGAACCGCTGATGAAGAAGTTCTCCTCGGTCGGATTGAACTGTACGCAGGTCACTGCATGGCAAGATAACAAATCTCACATATCTAAACACAATTAAAAAGGGTGAAAGATGTGGATGGATCAGAATACTAACCAAAATCATTATGCCGAAAAACTCTGAGACAATTCTCAGATCCGACTTGCCATAAACGGACAGTTTTATCCAGAGAGGATGATATCAGATACTGCAGAACGGATCATTGTAAGGAACATCAGTTTAATAAATGGGAATCTAATTATCGAAAAAAACCCGTCATGTGGCGACCACGAACCTTATCCTTCGACCACGACAGATCGAGAATGTCCCCGTTGTGGCCATGGAATTGATGCACTGGTTCATCTGACAATCGCAGGACTTTGGGAGGTATAACAACACACGAAGAATCCGTTTTTCTGATGCTGTTCCTTTTGTTCTTATCTGCAACAACAAAAATGGGATTCTGATTGTGGGAGAGTTGAATGAGAGACCGGCCATCCTCAAGAAGATCATCACTGGTTCGCTCACATTCCACGACACTCCAAACACGAACGATCCCGTCTTCTCCACCGCTTGCCAGATATCGTCCATCAGGACTAAATTTCATCGTCCAAATCGCTCCCTCATGGGCTCTCAAATCTTGCTCCATGTAGACCGCGGTAAATTCCTTTGACCTCTTCCAGAACGCGTGAACTTTAACTCTATCGGGTTTTTTCCTCACGTCGTGATCGACAACATAGGATCTTAAGCTACCTTCATCCTCATCCTGTCGATCCGCAATGCAGGCTATGGCTCCCAATTTCTTCAACCATTTCCTTCTCTTCGTCCCAACTGAATCCTCGGAGCATACCGACGACATCACCGACGATCTGGTCGATCCGTTATCCTCCCTACGCATAAAATGCGGGAGAAAGTTCGAAGGCATCATCGTCTTCGGTACCCCGTCAGCTGCAAACATCTGATTGGAAACAAGATCGCTGAATCTTCTTGAACTGCAATTTCTCTCCAACTTGGCATCCAGAGCAGCAGTGGCATTACCATCATCCCAAATCGCTATTTTATACAGAAGGCTATCTGCCAGGAGGCCGTCCTCGGGCGAACCGGAACGCTCACTCGAATGTCTCGAGAGCGAGGACAAGGAACCACTTTCGGAGCTGGAACTAGTGCACAAGATCCTGCTATTGGACGTGCTTGTGTCTGTATCTCTTTGTAATTGAACATCCTTCTTAATTTCAATGTTACCCTCGACGCAAACCGACCGGGGACTAGGAGAGGGCGTCAAGCACATCCATCTCCTGAACTCGGTCCTCCTCGTATCCACGCTGTCGGGATCACCCCTCCAGAGCTTGTAGGGACCAGGAGAAATCAAGTTCGGACTCGCGATACATGTCGATGGGCTGATCGGGCTCGTTATGCAAGTTACCGGGCTGATCGGGCTCGTCATGCAAGTCGCGGGACTGATCGGGCAAGAGTCATATGGCGAGAACAGGTCTTCTCTTGTGTCGAAGAACCGCTCGGTCACCTCCTTGCGCGGCTCGATCGAAAGCCGCAACATCGTCACCTCTACACTGCATTGAAAGACAGAGATAAAGATTTAGCCAAATTCGCTGATTCCACCGCACATATAGCTCCAAATCTCTCAAATTTCACATGAACTTCATAATTTCAGCACATGGAAGATAGAAAAAGGAACCAAATCAGAAAAACCTGAAGATCACAACACGAAGAAACGCACAATGTATTTAAGCAGAAATAAGGGGGAGAAATTGGATTGATCACCGAGAAAAATCCAAAGACCATAGAACCAAGATACCCATTGGTCATCAGGAAAAAGAGGAAAGATAACTAATTGAGCAAATTGGTGACAAAGAAAACCTAACGATCATAGGGTAAAAGTACCCACAAACCATTTTAAGCAGAATATGGGAGGAAAAATGGATTGGTCACCAAGAAAACCTAAGAACATAACCCACAAACCAATCGAACACAAAAAAGGGGGAAAGATGGGATCTTTTCTCACCTTCTCTTGAGCAAATCCATCAAAGGACCCCGAAGGCAATAATTCCCATGCTCTGTGATCCAGAGGCTGTTCCAAAACCTAAGGAGCAGATTGGATGGAAGGGATGGGGTTGGTGAGGAGGGGGCTTCCTGCGACTCGCCTGACCCCTTCCCGTCCCCTCCAACTCTATCTCTGCGCGCGCGCTTTCGTTGTGCTTGTGTGGAATATCTGGTTAGAAATTTTTTGATTTGATTATTATTCAACTCTGCATGTCAAACTTTTTAGATTTCGCGCACGCCGCCCTTTGCGCCGTTTCTTAATTGGGGCCACGCGCGTTCTCCTGTACGTAATGCTAATTATGCATGCAAATCAAAATGTTACATACCTTTAATCTTAATTCTGTAGGTTCAACTTAATTTTGTGATCTTCATCTCATCTTGTATCCTTTGTGTTGAAATGTTCGTAGAAGGCTCAACTCGATTGAAATCGGATGTTTTTTTTAAATGGAGCTGAAGTACGGATTTTTAGGATCAGATTAAGATCCGTCTGTCGTATACTCCTACAGTGTAACACCCCAATATAGTCTTACATTGAGAACTCTCGCACTGTGAGAGCATGTTATAAGTAGTGGAGATTACTGCTTGATAACATCAGCTTAAGCACTTTGTATGATTGTTAACGGGTAGACAATCCGATAAATTATCTGAGCCAGTTTTCTATGATAATGATACGAAACCTAAGCCAACACATTATAGATATATATTAGGGGGAGACGTGAGTTAGTCGAGAGTCCTTTTCTAGGAGGGTATTACTCCAATGTGGGTTTTCCACATATATCATGTATCATAAGTTGTAGGGATCACATTTTATGTACTCCATTTTTCAACATAGTGAGACTTCTCCTTCCTGTAGTTTTCCCCCACTACATCAACGGTGTTTTTTCATGTATATCGTATGTTCTCCATGGATTGCTTGTGTGCTTGGTGGTCCTACAAACAACACTTTGCGCTACAACACTTTGCGCTACTGCTTTTACCACGAGAGAAGACCGGTCACGCTGAACAAAAATATATTTTTAAATACCCAATTGTATTTGTTATCAAAGAAAACTAACAATATGCATTCTTACAATATACTCTCTTTCTTTACATCTTTTCTTAGTTCCTTGGATGAGTGATAAAGGATAAATGACAATCATAACATGTTCTTCTTCGATTAATTTGAGAGATAAGAAATAGATTAATACTCTACTGTAGATAAAAACATAAACTACTTAATTTAGAGCAGCTTACAATGGGAAAAAAAATCTAGTTGTTCCCAAATAAGTTTGACATTATTCGTATCTAAAAAGGAGATTTGACTTGTACCATTATAAAGGAAAATAAACCTTAGACACATTATATGATATATGATATATGATTTGATACTAGTTTGAATAATTAAAATCAAAGCTATCGAGTATTCATCTTCGAATGGTGTAAAAGCGACACACAATAAATATTTTTATGTCACCACAAACAACTTCGAATGTTCCTCATCTCGTATACATTCTTGCACAACCTCGTGTGGTTTGTATTATTTTGGAAAAAGGTAAATTACAAAAAAGTTACCCAATTAAACTTCTATTCTTTATTAAATACCTTATTTTAAAATGTACTCAACTTTAAGATTTAATGTCGACATAAAATGATAATGGAAAGTTGCCCTTGAGACGAAAAAAATATGATCAGATGTTCTTTGTTACATTTGAAAAATGAGACACTTATTTGGAAATCAACACACACTTGAGGTCCCTTTTGTAATTTACCCTTTTGAAAATCCACATTGCTGCCATTAAAGTCTTTTGTTTCCTCAAACTACGCAATATATTTCATTATTTATCTCCTAATCTTTAATTACAGATTAGAAGGGGATGAAGGGTATATGTCCCCCTCTTAATTTAAGATAAAAGATATTGTTACATGTTCTAAAGGAATGTCTACTCTTGATTAACAAGTTGTATTTTTACCTTTAAATAAATTAATGACAATCGTTGTTTGAATTTTAATTTGAAATGTTAAAATGTTGGTTATCAATTTTGTATCAAATTCATTTTAAGGTATACTTTTTCTTAAAAAAGCCAAGTTTTAGGTTTTTAATCCATAGAAAAATAATAAGTAAAATATTATAGAAATAATTGAAAATAATTATTTAATCTACATCATTTTAAAAAACAAAAACTAATTGAATAATAAATTTAAATTTTTTTTCAAAATTATGGTAAGTTGAATGATACAATGGTTAATTGAATTGGGTAATGCAAAGGGTAATTAAAAAAGTGTCCCAACTACATGTCGATTCTTAATTAAGTGCCCCATTTTTCAAATGTAACAACAAAGAAACTGGTTTTATTTTTCATCTCAAATACATACCTCCATAAGCTTTCATGACTTTTTTATGTCGAAAGTAAACTCTAAAGATAAATGTTCAAACATCTCTTTGTTACATTTGAAAAATAAATCTTCTAATAGGAAATTGAAGAATAATTGATGTCCTTTTTTGTAATTTGCCATAATGTGAACTATAACTCAGCCATGGATGGACCCAAGGCTGGGTAAATGATGAGGGTTGCATGTTAGGTAGCCGACAACCAGTGCAGGTGAGATAAATTCCTAAATAGTGTTCTTTTTTAAGAACACTATTAGGAATTTGTCTCCAAGTAGTTCAGTCTTTTCAATATAGATTTAAGCAAACATTTAGTTTTCTCCGGGGTGTTCCCTACTAACGACGTGTTGCATCACCCGGATGCAATGAGAAGTTGGCAAGGGTCACTGCATCACTGCCCGGATGTAGTTCAAAATTTACAAAGGTTCTCGTATAGGGAACATATGCGGGTAAATAAGCTAGTTCCGTTGCATTGTCGCCTATATGCAGTCTGAAATTTACAAGAATTCTCATATGATCGATGCATGCGCGTAAAGAAGTTAGTCCTAAAGAGGTTGCAAACGAAGTTGCGGATAGGTAGTTGGAATATTGGTACTATAACTGGCAAATCAATGAAGACAGTAGATACTATGGAAAGAATGAAGCTTCAGATACTATGTCTCCAAGAGACAAACTAGGTTTGAGAGAAAGAAAGAGAGATCAAGAAGACATGCTTTAAACTTTGATATTCAAGTAAAGATAATGGCAGAAATAGTATTTGGGTGGTGGTTCACATGGATTTGAAGGATAGTGTGATTGAGGTACAAAGATTCAGAGATCGGGTTATTTTGCTAAAATTAGTGCTCGAAGAAGAAATTTTGAATATCATTTCAATTTATCCACCACAAATTGGCTTAGATGAAAGGATTAAACAAAATATTTGGGAGGATTTGGATAAGATCGCGCAAGGAATCCCACATAGAGAGATGATTTATCTAGGTAATGGACAAGTGGGAAAGGGTGTTTCGGGATATGTTAGTATTCATAGGGGACATGGCTTTAGGGATGGAAATGAATATGAAAAGGTCATTCTCGATTTTGTAATGGCTTCTGATCTTTTCCCTGCAAACACTCTCTTAAAGAAGAGGGAGGATCATTTAATTATGTATAAGAGTGACCTGATTAGAACACTGATGGATTACTTTGCGTTGAATTGAAGAGATCGGTTGCATTGCAAAGATCGCAAAATAATCTTATGAGAGAATTTGACAATACAATATCGCTTGCTAGTCATGGATATGCAAATAAAAGGGTTGCTAAAAAGGAGGGTTTCCATAATTTATATAATTAGATGGTGAAATCTTCAATTGAATCAATCAAGTTTTAGGGAGAAGGTTTTAGAAGACTTATCTTGAATTTGTAATGGAAGTGCAAATGATACATAAGCATCTTGTATTTGAAGGATATCCAAAGTGACCGGGTCAAAAGAAGGATTGGTGGTGGAGTGGTGCAAGAGAAGCTCAAAATTAAAAGAACATGCTTTAAAGTTATGTCTAAGGATAGAATAGAGAAAGCCGTCAAAAACTACAAAATAATGAAGAAGGAAGCAAAGAATGTTGTAAGCGAAGCTAAATCAAAAACTTATGAGGTTTTGTACAAAAATTTCGACTCTAAGGAGGGCTAGAAGGATATATTTAGGTTGGCTAAATCAAGAGAAAGAAAGAACAAGAATCTTTCTCAACTGAGATGCATTAAAGACGAGGAATGACACATGCTTGTTACTCAAAAGGATATAGAAACTACATGGAAGCAGGATTTACATAAGCTTTTCATTGGGGAAGGAATTAGAGAGATTACTTTGGGTGATCTAGCTAGTATTGAAAGTTACTTGAATCGTGCAAGTTATAAAGAAGTACCAAGGAATGAAGTAGATGAGTCTTTGAAGATTATGAAAACTGAGAAATGTGTAGGACCTGATGACATTCTTAAATAATCATGGAGGGTTCTGGGCGAGCTCAATTTGACTTGACTTATAAATTTATTCAATGTTGTTTTAGCGAAACAAGAAAATGCCTGAAGATGGAGGCCACACTGTGATGGCTCGTTATAAGAACAAATGAGACATTCAAAATTGTACAAATTATAGATGTATCAAGTTGATGATTCATACTATGAAAGTTTGGGAATGTGTGATTGAAAGAAGGTTGGGCAAGTTTACAATGTAAAAGAAAATCAATTTGGATTCATGTCATGTCGCTCAACTATTGAATCCATACATTTGCTGAGGAGAACGATGGAGATTTATATATCCCAAAGGAAGAATCTTCATATGATTTTTATTGATTTGGAGAAGGTTTATGACTCTGTCCCACGTGAGCTATTATGGAGAGATTTGGAGAAGAGACGAGTACTTGTCCTATACATTAACCTCATAAATGATATGCATGATATGGTTTCATCTTGTGTAAGGATCCAGTATGGGAAGACCTGACTATTTTGACATCAACATTAGTTTGCATCAAGGTTTAACTTTGAGTCCATTCCTTTTTACTTTAGTTATAGACGAGCTGACTAATCACATTCAAGATGAGGTACTTTGGTGTATGTTATTTTCTAATGATATTGTGTTGATTGATGAGATTAGAGATGTAGTAAATGAGAATATGGATGTTTGAAAACATGCATTAGAGACTAAAGGATTTCACATAAGTAGGGCTAAGACTGAATATATGAATTGTACTTTTAATGGAAGCAATGGTGAAGGAATCTGAATGAAGATTGGTGATGATAACATTCAGAAGAAAGTTTCTTTTAGATACTTGGGATCTATTTTGTAACATGATGGGGAAATTGATGGAGATGTTACTCATAAAATAAATGCACATTGACTAAAGTGGAGATGAGGCTATACTATTTTATGTGATAAGAAAGTTCTTTTGAAAATCAAAAGAAGGTTTTATAAAGCGGTCGTGAAATCTATCATGCTCTATGGATATAAATGTTGGCATGTGAACCATAGACATGTGCAGAGAATGGCGGTCGCAGAAATGAAAATCCTAAAGTGGATGTGTGGACATACACGTAAAATTCGGATTCAAAATGATGCAATCAGACAAAAAGTTGGTGTAACTCCGATTAAGGATAAGATGCGACAAAACTGCTTACGATTGTTTGACCATTTGTAAAGGAGGTCAGCTGATGCATCAGTTAGGAGATAAGTGTTGAAATGAGACAATCCGAAAGGAACTTAATTTTTTGAATCTAAGTCCTATAATGATCCAAGATAGATCTTAATGGAGGCAAAAAATCGATGTAACCGACCCCACTTAACGTGGAAAAATACGTTGTTGTTGTTGTTGTTACCATATGAACTATAAATGTATACCTGTGTTCCGTCATTGGTTCCGATACATTAAATAATCAAATACTTATATTGATTATTCAAAATTTATTGAGAAAATTATTTTGCTGGTTTTACCGGACTCAAGTAAAATCCATAATATGAGAAGGTAAATATCTCGCGAGGGTAAAATTCGGAGTAGTCCAACCTGTCGGTCTTATATCGTACACATTTCAATTCCGTTCCCCTCTTTTTTGGACTCTAAATAAATAAAGTCCAACGACGGATTTGGTCGAACACAAAATTGTCCTCTTGTCCATTTCCCCATCAATTCAAAAAAAGAAAAAGATGCTCCTGTTTCGTCTCCACCAAACACACAATGGAGGAATTAATTGAGGACAGATGATTTGTTCGACTTAAATTTCAATTTAATTTCGACTTCAAGTAGTGACGTATTTGATTATGTGATATTGATTAGCCAACGGACATTGATTTGGAAAGGGATTAAGTAGGACTTAATGGGCCATTGTTTGGATGTGGATGTGATCTGTTTGCTTCCTGTTTAGGAAGAGTTAGCATAGAAGCTTAATTAACGAAAAAATGTCCAATTTTAAATCTTGACTATCAATCTAAATCATATAAAAAATACCACTTTCTTTTCCCATTCACAAAGTAAACAATTTAAAGACCTAAAGAGCACACAAATAAATGGGGTTGCTCATTTTTCTCTCTAATTTTTTACTTTTTTTTGCAAAATATAATCATATATTCATTTATATATCCCTCCAATATTTCATTCGAGTTTCGTCAGAAATAGAGACTCATATGCTCTTCATGTAGAACATAAAGTTTTAACGGTCTGAACATTGTTGTAATCGACATATTCTAGATGGAGGGCATATGAGCCTCCATTTCTGACGAAACTCGAATAGCATATTATAGGGATACATAGATGAATATACATGATGATATTTTACAAAAAAAAATGGCGGAAAAATAGCACAGAGGCAACCTCAAGCCCCATATACATACATACATACATACATACATACATACATACATACGTACATACATGCATGCATACATACATACATACATATATGGGAAAAATGGGGCTGCCCCCTAGGGGTAGCCAACATGGCTGCCCCCACCCCATTTTTCACAAAATTTTTTTATTTTTTTGGAAAAATATCATCATGTATATTCATCCCTATATCCCTCCTATATGTCATTCGAATTTCGTCAAAAACAGATATTTCTACGGCCTCCATCCAAACGTCATTTTTTAATGGTCGCGGGAATTTTTAAATCGACTCTGTCTGGATGGAGACCGTAGGAGTCTCTGTTTCTGACGAAATTCGAATGGCATATAGGAGGGATATGGGGATGAATATACGTGACGATATTTTTCAATAAAAATAAAAAATTTTGTCCAAAAATAGAGCGGGGCAGCCATGTTGGGGCAGACACATCAACCCCTATATATATGAGTGATCGTATGAGCGCTAAAACATGTGAGAGCATGAAAACATCAATTCTAGACCACTATATTCAATCGAATGAGAAAAGATCAGGATGAGAGAGAAGGTTGCATGATCATCAATATATTTGCAAAATTCCTCAGACGTACATTTTTGTAACATAAATAATTTATTAACCGAGTAATGTGTCTATCCCTTCAAGAGTAATTTATAAAAAAGTCCCCAATGTTCTCACATGTTGTCAATGTGGTCTCAAAAAAAATACAACGATTTATCTCCCAAACTATTTTAAAAGCAAGAATGTGGTCCTGCAAAGGACATGTGAGGGACCAATCATATTGTTACTTTTTAAATAAATTGGGATTATAATTTTTATATTTATAATTTGTTGACCACATTGATATCAGATGAGAATTTTGAGTAACTTATCGCAAATTAGGTCTTGATTCAAACCTTACTATTATCATTTTTCAAAAGGGGACGGTGGGTCAACAATCCCACTGCTCGCACAACTAGAAATTTAACTCAACAAAGGACGGCGGTTCTGACTTGTACGCCATTGGCGCTTCCTACCTTTTCCTTTTTTGCCTTTTACTTTATATTATTTTTCTATTTGACGAAAATATTCGTGTCTTTTTCTTGTGGGCCCGTTTTCGAAGTATGCGTGTGTGTATCGAGACTCGTGAGAGTCTTTCTAAAACGGCTTTTTATATCATAACCCCTTAAACCTTCCTCAATAGCACCATAATTCCTATGATCTTTATAATTATATCACGGCCCTTTAATCTTGCTAGCTCTTCGGAGCCTTTCAGAGGTCAGATCTGCCAGCTCCCAGTTGTCCAGAGTTAAAGCCCTTGCCGCAGTCGCTGAAGTATAGATTCCTTGCGGACGAGCATGAGATGCACCCAATCATTATCTCAGCAGATTTGACTGGAGAGCAAGAATCTCGTTTGATAGAGGTTCTAAAGAGAAACCGCAAGGCGATAGAATGGAGTGTAGATGATCTCCAGGAGATAAGTCCGGCCCTGTGTTGCCACCATATCTATCTCGAAGAAGACGCCAAGTCGTCGCTTGAGTTCCAACGGCGGTTGAACCCGAACCTTCGATAGGTTGTCATAAAGGAAATCTCGAAATGGTGGAGCACCAATTTTATCTACCACATCACCAACTCCAAGTGGGTTAGTCCATAGGCCCACAATACTTCGATCTTCATCGGATCCATGGGCCCTATCATAAAACAATCAAAGAATTATATAGCTCAAGAGATAAATAGCCAGAAAACTAGTTTAAATTTAGACAAATAATCACACCAAACAAAACAATGAAAATAGTCACAACAAATACTTATCCGAAATTGCACTAAAAATCACAAAAATAAATATCTAAACTAAAATAAATCAATTACTGTGTTGTTTCCTCGGCAACAATGCCATGTGATTAACTGCTAAAAGGTTAAGGTAATTAAGTTTCTTTATAAATGACCAATTAGCGATAGATCAAAACCGAGTCAGAAGAACTCTGTGAAGAGGACTCAGCATAAATTTATTATGGATAATATAGGGTTGAACACAAGGACACGAGAAATTAATTGAATTAATCTAGGTATCAAATACTTAATTAACTGATCAATAGGTGATTTAGGTCAAGTAGATGCAAACAAGATTCAATGCATGATGAAACACATGTAATGCATCAAGATGAAATAAACATGATGATGCAACTCAAAGTATAATGTACAAACACAAAATTAAGCTCCTGATTGATTGATTAAATAACCTGATCAATTAATTTAGAAAACAATTAAATGAATGAAATAAGTATCAAGTTCAATATTATCAATCTAATCAATATGTGATTTCTTAAACACTTGACATGATCAATATTGAAATAAATTCCTCAGATATGAATCTAATCAGGAAATCAATTAGACAACGATTAATTTAAAAATCCTAATTTGATTTAGAATGAAGTGATGTAAAATAGAATATTTAATAGATAAACAAACAATGAGAGGATTAATTTTAAACTTATTATCAAATCTGAAAATATAATTTTTATTCTCTGATTTTTAATGTATGAAAAGTAGAACAAATCATGAAAGTAATATAATCATACTACATAGAAATAAATTATCTTCAAAACAACACTAATTTATTAAATTTGGATATATGGTTCAAAATTATTCAAGGTACAATGCATGATGCATAAATGAAGAGAAAATACAATAAAAATTCACTTTTTTATTACAAACAAGTCCCTGGTAGAGGCTAATATGCAAATATAAAAATCGTTGGGTATTTATGACATTTTACCAAGGATAGGGACTTATCTACAATTTTGAAAGATTGAAGGGTGTTTGTTGCAATTTTTCCCACCCTACATATGTTGTGTGTGTGACTAGGAGGTTCTGAGGCATGCTTGAGAGGCACTCAGGCTCAATACACATGGCAAGAGGGGGTGCTTCGCCGATGCTTCGGAGACTCCATGCCTTCGATCGAATCGTTGCTTCGGTGGTGATGACATGTCCCCTCATAAGCCCTTGGATTACGCCTAATTGGGTTTCATTCGACGGTATCTGTTCTCCTCCTGGAGATCTCTACCACACACGGTGGAGGTAAGGTTGGGCTTCAACGATGTCTACTTCCCTCCTCCTAGTTCCTCTGATGTTGTTGAAGATCAGACAACCTTCCTAACCAGGTGATGAAGTCGGTGGTGCGCTGAGGAAGGTGAAGCATAGACGAAAGAGCTTTGTCGATGAAGCTTCTCTGATGAAGAAGACAAAGATTAGGGCTCCATTGATTTCTCCGATCAATGAAGAGTCGTAACTCCTTCAAGTGTTAGCAACAATCCCCACACCCAGAGGAATCTCTTTGAGATGAAAAGTGGTGGAAAGTAAGCTCAATGGAGACGACGGAAGTGAGCTCTATCGAGTTCTTCCTCTATTCGAGAGGAAGACAAGATCAAGGTGTTCACAAAGATGGCGAAACAAAGAGGTATCCCTAGAGAGCACACGTAGTAAAGTGATGATTAGCAATGTTAGAAATGATCTCATATGGAGGGATATTTTACTAAGGTGTATGGGAAAATAATGAGAAGTGCAAGATAAACAAAAATTAGAAATTTACCTGGAATGAGGATAAAGACGAAGGCCGGAAGAAAATAGGCCTAAGGTGGATCTTTGAATGCTTTGGTCATCGCTCAAGCTTCTGGGATAGAGAAGAGAGCTCAAGAAGAATCCAATGGAGTTCTGAATCATGTCAGAATTGACATGGATCTCCGTGAGGATATCTTATGTCGTTACTCTCGAATATCACTTCCACTGTCACTAGAAGGTAGAGGAGGCTAGGAAGATTCACATGAAAGTGGCAGATGCCGGTTGTCGATGGCAGAGGGAGGGTTTTGTGTGGAGGACATGTGGTGATTGGACAGTTCCTGAAGGTGGTTTCAACCACCTTTGGAAGACTCATGTGAGAGCGATGAAGTCGCCTGAAGGTTGAGCGAAGGAGAGGGAAGAACATGGAAGAGAATGGTGTCGGAGTAAGGTGGTTACCTCACGTGGAGCAACTGGTGGAAATGGGAGATGACAGGTAGTTTTGCATTTGAAGAAAGTGAGGGTCGAAGAGTTGTGAGGAAGGAGATAACACGGGAGCTATCTGATGAAGATCAGACGACCCTAATATAGGCGTGAAGGAGATAATCACGCTGCTTGATCAAATGATCAAGCGTCTATGAAGAGGCAGGATTGAAGGATATCGATCGTTGATAAATCACTTTTGATATGGGTTACCTAATGTCTAGTCTTGGAGGACTTGCGATGTCCGACAAGTCCAGCAATCACCGTGTCAGGCTCTTTCTTGGCTTTTGGTACATGATCTAAGCTTCTTAATTAATAAATAACCCACAATGATATTTAAGTAATAAAAATATGTGTCGAATTAAAATTTATTTTAAACTATTTAAAATATGTACAATAACACATAGTAGAGGTCGAACCACAGATAACATGCAGAGTAAAGAAAATTTTGAGTAGGCTACTTAGAGATTTTTTTCCTTTTAATTTTTGAAGTATTTTTATCGATATTGATTTTTTATGTATATTTGTATGCTTTTATTTTTTTGTGAATTTTTACTTTTTCTCTTTTTTATTTGAAAAATAATATATATTTATATAATAAGATAAGAAATAAATATGTATGTATATCTGTATATATGTATTATATAGAAAAAGATATTTTTGGATTTTTAAAATATAACAAATAAATCTAAAATAAAAAATATTTTTGGGTTTTATAATTTTTTATTTATTTTTGATGATTATTGGATATTTTTTGAGAATTTTATGGATTTTTAAATAAGGAAATACATACAATAACATAAATAGAAAGATCTAGAAATTTGAAATGGGTTTAATAAATATTCATCAAATTAGATTGATCCCAACTCAATTTTCTTGGGTACCAGACAATGGAAAGAAAATCTAGAAAATTAAAACACATTTCTGAGATTTTTATGATTTTATAGAATTTTATAAGGGTTTATGTGTTTTACAATTTTTAGAAGTTTTTCTTATATTTTGCAAAAATACTTATACAAAAGATGAAATATAATACATTAAGCCTACGTAAATTTTTTTAGAGCCTTTCAAGACATTTTAGAATTTTTATGTATTTTTAAATGCCAAACGAGAGAAAGTACAATGTTTTGAATTTTATAAATAATAAAATAATTTTAATTGCCTTGGAAATATATATATATATATGATAAAATATGGTTCCAAGCACTTAAGATAATTTTCCTATAATTTTTAGATGCAAAATGTATTTTTAATAATTAAAATACAAGTACAAAATTAAATTGGCAATACATGGACCTAGTTGCAATTTTTAGGAAAGTTCATAGCATTTCATAACACATTAACAAAGTTTAGGGGTATACATGAAATATTCATGCAATAAAATATCATATATGCCTAGTAGGGATATAAATGAAATTAAGATAAACAATAGGACTAAGTATGAAATTTATCCAAAAAGTTTAACACTTATTTAAAGTTTTACGAACAAAAAGAAATACACACAAGTCGAAGGGGATCTATGCAAAATACAATTTCCCTCACGTGCATAGGCACGTGAGGTGGTGTGGCACTGGACTGAAGTAAAAATAACTAAATGTTTAGGGTCCTTGGAGTAAATATTACAAAAGTATTACAACTGGAATTAAAAGTTAAAATACTAAACGATAAATACAAAAATACAGGGGGTGTATGTCCAAAATATCCCCTATGGTGCGCAGATGGATGGTGGAGATGGAGTCACTTAAACATGTGGTGCACGCACAACGACCGATGACAGTTCATGGATGAGGAGATGAGATTAGATCTCAGCCCAAATCTGATAGCTCATGGGCGCTCGATCGGATGGCAGCTGCTCTACTTAGAGCGTGCTCCTAATTGGACAGCTTTGAGTAGCTATGGAAGAATAGCTCAAGAACAGCCTGATGCTAAGCTTCAATCCTTTGATTCTTCGTGCTTCGACCACCTCACGAGATGCAACCTGTTGTAAAATGCTCCTAGAAGGTCCCATCGTCGATTGGAGGGTTCAAAATGGTCCAGAGAGGCCTAAAGCTCAAGTGAAGTGCGAGGACCTAGAGTTGGTTCTCCTTGGTATGATTCACCCAAGATGGGGTCTTTAAAGCTTGAAATCTGCATGGTTAAACTCGAGACCCAATTAGGGTTCTCCTTGACCATTGGTTGCATAAAAATAAAGGTAGAACTGGAGGGGCGAGCATACTCCGACGAGTAGCAGAGAAGAAGCACTGATCTCCCAGATCTATGCAAGGCCTGGGGTAGAGGATGGGCCGAGATGATAGAGGATGAAGAAAGCGAGATGTCAATGCTCAGGCGAGGTCGGAATAGGGGCTTGACTGGAGAACAGAGGACCAAAGCCTAGAGCTCCGACGAACTATTTTTTTGGATTTTTATGTAAATCAAGATGAAATCACATGAAATAAATTGTAGAACTAAGCTATTGATACTCCTGGGAATTGAAAGAGCAGAAAATAAGGGGCTCACCAGACCTAGAATAGCCAGAAGTTGAACCACATGGAGCTCGACTCCAACGTTTGTGAATCACCCCATCCACTCCTTTGCACCACAAATCAGGAGGCTCTGCTCATTGTCACTGAGGGCATGCTCCAACAAGGATTTCCGAGAGAAAATACGAGTAAAAAGGGATTAAATCTAAAAATTATGAGGAGAAGAATATATATACAAAAATTCCTCGGAAAGGATCGCATAGGGTTTTTGCGTGAATCGATGGTTGACTTCGGGCGAGCGTTGATTCGCATAAAAGTTGATCATCCAGAGGAACTTTGCTGAAGAACTCGAAGGCAGAGGAGATCTGAGATGAGCCATAGAAATTGGAGAAAAATGGGAAAACACAATGTTTTGACCAATCCAAAGGATGGGCAGGGAGTTGACCTAGGTCAACTCAGGTTGGCTCCTGTTTGGTCCATGTGGATAAAGTCAGGACAAAATGGATATGAAAATAAAAATAAAAGTAAAACAAAATAGAAAATAATTTCACTAAATAAAACTCAAAACATGAATACTATTTATTATTTATGTACTATTTTACGTGATTTTTATTTATTTTTATCAGCTTACTTATCACATGTTACTTTTTACAGTGTAATTATAGGCATTTATACATATGTTTTATGTATTTGATTTTTTATTTTTTTTTAATATTTAATATCCTATTTATATATTTTATTTTTTATGGTATAATTAAATACACATTTAAATATTTTTATTTTATTTTTATGATCTTATTTGTATACTTAAATAAATATGGGTATATACATTATAGGCGTATTATACATATATATTATTTTATTATTTGTTTTAATGCATTTTTAATGGTTTTATTTTATGTTTATAATTTTAATATGTTTGAAATCACATTTACAAGTATTTAAAAATACGAAAACATTAAAATTTTAAAGAATAAATTAAATGAATAAAATGTGTAGGTATATAGTATAATGGGACCCCAAAAGGCTGATTTTTGTATATTAACTCTATTTTTTTAATAAAATCATCCTCATTAGATAGATAAATTAAGTTAGAATACAATGAAGGCGAGTTTGGTCAATTTTGAATTAATATGGAGAAGATATAGATATGTGAAGTTCATTTTATGGCTTTTTCATCTTTGTGTCCTAGGTATACAATGCATTATTTTTATCTGCAGTTATTTTTTGTATTTTTCTATGCATTTATGTGTACATGTTTTGTGTTGAAAATATCTTAATTTGAGGTTTTTAAGAGTGTATATAAATTAGTGAAAGTTTTGTCTATATGAAATGTGTTAAGCATTTAGGATTTCTTGGTGTTTGTGTCATTTTGTCTATATTTCTTTGTCGTTATCCTCCTTTACTTTATTTCTGGTCAGCCAAGTCAATATTGACTTAGTCTCGAGATTTAGGGTTAGTTAGTATTTACAATACTTCCTTTATCTTTCTTTTCTTTTCTTTATTCATTTATTTTGTAGTTAAATATATGTATTTATGAACACTATTCATACATAAATATCAGTCAATTTGTTAATTTGTATATGTTTGATGTATTCATGTGTACTTAGTTAGGAATTTAAAGATAAAATAAAGGAATAAAGGTCAATGAATGGGTATTCATCAGCTGTCTCATCAAAAGATCGGACGACCCAAAATGAAGGTGACTTAAAATAAAGAAGCGAATGAGGTGGTGATGCTTGATTGGGCCATGTGGCCCAATTAGAAAAATCAGAGAAAGAAATAACAATTAGAATAACAAATAATTAGTAAATGAAGCTAGAATAAAAAGTGTTCTTCATTAAAGTTGTGTAAAAATAAATTCTCTACAACTTTGATGAAGAAACCTAAATCAGAATCATCTATATGCACAACGTAATATTTTCCAAGAATTTTTACATAAAAAAGAATACATGTGTTTTTAATTCTCATATAATAATTTTTGTATTTTAACTAATAAATAATTTACATGTTATTATTTCAAATATTATATCATTTTATGGGATTTTTAACGATTAGAAATATATATATAATAATGGCACAATATATAAATATATATAGAACACAAAGACCCAATATTAAGAATCAATAATTAATGTTAATTATTTACAAGAAATTAATTATTAATTAAAATTAATTAATGGATAACTAATTAGTTTTGTTTAAGTAAGAAGGATGATTAATGGGATTTAAAATGATAAATCAAAGATTTATCAAACACATAACCCATTTGAGGAATTTTAACTCTGTTTTATTTGGCAAGACATCCAAAACATATGCTCACTCACCTTTCTCTTTTGTCCATCATCAAGAGATATTATTGTCTCATATTAACAATAATAATAGATGCGGTAATCGTATTTTTATTGTCCTAATTAATGAATTTTCAAAATACCTACAACTCCCATGGACGTTAATAATAATCATATATCGTGCCTACTTTACGATCTCAAAAATATTATTGCAATCAATTGAGATGTGATTTAACAATCTTATCCATTAATTATGATAATATGAGATAGAGAAGGTATCCATCTTATTGAGAACGATCAAACACATCAATGATCACCAATATTAACACGACTAAATGACATATATCAAGGCCAAACAAATAGTTCTACTTACATCTAAAGTTGCATTCATGATGAACAGTCTAGTATAAATTCTTAATGAAGATTCTTGTGTGAGAGAATGTGAAAGAAACATCAAATAATTTATTATGTACATATATTAGTGAACTTCAAATGTTTTAAAACTTTAAGGGACTTGGAAGAATAGAACAAAATCCCACTTGAAGTGCATATCTTTACTTGATACAATGCCTATATGAATCGTATGCTCATGAAATATATTGGGTGTCATTGCTTTGGTTAGCAGATCCACCACCATGCTATTTTTCTTTATATGCTCTATGGAAATATGTCCACTTTGCACTTCCTCTCATACAACCAAATACTTTATCTAAATATATTTTAACTTGGTTGAGCTTCTATTTTTGTTAGAATAAATTACCATAGAATTGTTGTCACAAAATAGTTTCAATGGTCTCTAGATGTTGCTTACAATATACACCCCATTAACAAAATTCTGTAGTTGTATATCATGATTTGATGCCCCATAACATGCTATGAATTCAGCCTCTATGGTGGAGGATGCTACAATTGTTTGTTCATCACTCATCCATGATGCATCTCCTCCAGCCATCAAGAATATATAGTCCGAAGTGGATCTTCTACTATCTTTGTGTCCAGCAAAATCTGAGTCGGAATACCAAATGATCTCAAGTATATCCAATACTTGATATGTAAGTATGTACTATTTTGTTATCTGAAGATATCTTATGACACATATGGTAGCTTTCCAACGATCCATGCATGGATTCACCATATATCCGCCGAGAAGTTCCCACAATAAATGCTAGATTTGGACGTATGTGCACTTGTGCATACATAAGACTCCTAGGGATCTTACCATTTTTCAAGTTTCAAGTTTTTTAGGACATTGATTAGGACTAAAATATTCTTTTTAGCAACTGAGGTTTTAGTTGGTTTGCAAAACTGCATATCAAATCTTCAAAGCACCTTATGGATGTAATTCTCTTGTTACAAAACAAGTACACCTCGAGTGTGATCTCGATGTATCCAAATTCCAAATACAAAAGAAGCAACCCTAAAATCTTTCATTTCATTTTTGGAAAGAAATTCCTTTGTTTAATTCAACAAATTCAGATCATTAGTGGCAAGAAGTATGTCGTCTACATACAAACAAAAAAGACGTGTTTACTCCTACCAAACTTATGATATACACAATCGTCTAGTAGATTACTCTAAAAAATGAGTGAGGTTATTACTTGATGGAATTTGTGATACCATTGACAAGATGGTTGCTTGAGTCCATAGATAGATTTCTTGAATTTACAAACTATATTCTATGTGCAACGCTGAATATACCTTTCTGTTTACGCAACATAGATCACCTATCAATGTATCCATTGATAAAGACGGTCTCAACATCCATCTGATGAGGCTCAAGATCAAATTGTGTGACTAGTGTCATGATTATTCTAAGGCGTCCTTAATGGAAATAAGAGAAAATGTCTTCTCGTAATCAATTTTATCTCTTTGAGTAAATCCCTTAGCTACAAGACATGTCTTAAACTTTTAAACATTAACATTTGAACCCTTTTTTATTTTAAATATATATATGTAAGTAATGGATTTTGCATATTCTGCAATGGAACAAGGTCCTGAACTTGATTTTCTTGCATCGATTTGTATTCATCATTCATAGCTTCAATCCATTTACAGAATTAGAACTTTTCATGGTTTGATGGAAGTTGATTGAATCATCTTTCTTTATGCCACCTTGTTCTTGAAGAAATACTATGTAATCATCTAGAATAACACTTCTTTGGTCTATGGTGGATCTCCTTAGAACCAGAGGTGGTTGATTTTGATTGCGTGACAAAATTCTGAATGAGAGGTTGTTGAACATTATCATCTTTAGGTTCTTAATTTGTTTCTTGTCCAATAAATAGAATGCACTCTTGTTCATTGTCAATCACAACATTCGAAATCTTGTTTGATTCCTCCTCAAAGTCAATGTTCCTAATATGCATCTTCCCCTATAAATCAACATACTTAAAAAAGGTTGTAGTTCCCGTTTCAAATATTTTCTTAAGTCTGAGATCATAAATTTTGCAATTCCTTGGTCGTTCCAAATAACCAATAAAGTAGGTGCTCACTATTTTGGAGTTCAACTTTTTCTCATAAGACATGTAGGGTATTGCTTTAGTTGGACATCCCCATATATGTAAATGCTTTAGACTGGCTCTTTTACCATTCCAAATATCATATAGTGCTTTTACAACTGTTTTTATTGGTACCCTATTCAAAATATAAGATGTTATTTTCAATGAAACTGTTGTTTTCAATGCTCCTCCCTAAAGGAACTATAATAAGGCAAAATGACTGATCATACTCCTCACCATTCATGATAGGTGAACTTGACATTGTATATTGAGGGATAATTCCACATTCTTCTAGGAATAAAACAAAAGTACATGGATGTTGTTCACATAAACCATCATATCTTATGTAGTGTTCATCATCACGATCAGATCTAATGCAGTTTATACTTTTATTGAGTTTGGCATCAACTTCAACCTTGAATGATTTGAACATATCTAGAGCTTGTGTGATTGAGTGCCCCACTTATTTCTTCTATGTGTGAAACATAACATATCATCTCGTTGGAGGTGCAAAGAAGCCTTTAGACCTCTCATCTTCCTCCCTTGGTTCTTAGCTCGTGCTAGAGCATAGGAGACGCTACAAGGTGCAACGATGAGGCTCTTTTGGAGGAGAGCAGCAAGCAGACTCGAGATCTGATTTGCTTGCTCATTTGTTCTTGGGAGTTATTCATCTTTGTTGTCCAACTGAGGTTTTGCTATATGCTTCTGTTAGAGTATATAGTTGTGTGCGCCCATTGAGTTGTAACAGGGTAAATGGATCATGGAGGAGATCCATTTACCCCATCCAGTGTTTAGTCCCACATCGTCCAGTGGTGGGACTTGGAGGCTCTGGAGAGGCTATATAAAGAGCCCCAGACCTCCTGTACTCATTGAGAAAGTGCAATGCATATTACGCCCCTTTGAGGGCTTCTCCCGTGGTTTCATCCCGCTCCTCACGGAGTAGGGTTCCACGTAAAATCCCGCTGTTCTTTCTTGTTTATTTATCTTATTCCATGTTACGCTTCCGCGTCCGATTTTCTAACATGGTATCAGAGCGGGTCGTTCTTGATTGATCATCGAAGTATTTGAATTTTTTTTATCAATCAAGTTTGTATTTTGATTTATTGTTATATCAAGTCCTAGGGTTCTGTTATTGGAACCCTAATTTTCTGGTGTTCTGCTGCAATACCCTAGAGGCATCGTCATGTCACTCAAGGTCACATCTCCGTGAAGACAGTGCCTCGAAGATGATCATCATGTTCTTGTTCATCCAAGAGCCCTGGTTGAAGCCCTGTATTCCAGCCCTCGGTGATGCGCGACACTAGGCATCAGGTGGCGCACTGCTTCAAGCGGTGCATCTTGACCACGTGCAGGCGACGCGATGCAAGACCACGCAACCAGCGGCTCCTCCAGGCGGCTGATTCCATTGCCCCTTCAAGCATCTGGGCTTCTCCAGTTGACGAGCCCTAGTTCTTCCTCGCGCGAGTGTAGGCGGCGCACTCCTTCAGCGCCTCCAACGATGGGAGATCTCCAGCGGCGCCGCCTACTTCTACTTCGACGATCGCGATTCCCTAACAGCCGCATCTCCTTTTCTCGAGCTCCTTCCCGCGAGGGCCCAGGATCCCATTCGGAGGGGCGACGCTCCTGCGATGGAGCTCTCCTTCCTATGTGGCAGTGCACATCGGTTCTGCCTTTGAACCTCCCTTCAGCGGTCTTCTCCAACATACGCACAGCGGCTTCTCCAACACACGTCAATGCGAGATCCAGTCCTCCAGGCGATGCCGCTGGGCACTCTATGCAGAAGGCCCCCATCGTGGAGGCGGCAGAGCATTCTCGAGAGGGTTCCAAATGGGGCCACCGTTCCTTTCTTAAAAAAAATTGCCCGCAGATTAAAGGCCCAAGTTGGGCCGAGTCTCCTTAAAAAAAAATATATATATATTATTGAAAAAGGAGAGCACAGGCCGCATGAAAAAAAAAAGGAAAAATGGGCATGTGCCCGTTAAAAAAAAAGGGGTGAGCGGTCCTTTTCAAAATAAAAATGATATAGTTTTGCAAAAAAAAAAGGAAAGAAAAAGGCGCGTACATGAGAAAAGCCGTACGCAAAATTGTTGAGAAAAAAAACAAGAAAAGCCGAAAAAAAAGGAAAAAAAATTATTTGAGAAAAGCCAAAAAAAAAATGTGTTGAACGGCTTTTAAAAAAAAATATGGCAGCTAAAAAAAAATTGATGTAAAGCCGCAGAGAAATTTTTTTTTCGAGAATATTCATGTGTACCCCTATTTATCTTGTCTTCTCCCAACTTTGTCGATGTTCATTTTCCGACAAGTATGGGAGAAAGGGGGAGTATATGTAGAGTCACAGGTCTCTTCATGATCCAGATTCAGATGCAGATGCCAGTCTTCAGACCATTCAGAATTTCCAGACTCTACATGTTTTTCAGATGAAGATTTGTCATGCGCAGTCCCAGTTTGAGGCGCAGTTATTCAGACTCGATGATTGTCTTCCGAGTCCAGTTTCAGACACGCACGAGTGTGCGGTCATCGTCAGATGAGCATATGTTGCCATCAGTTGTCAGAGGTCCCCATCATTCTTCTTGTTGTCAGGCCAGAGTTTTCATGTGAGCCATAGGGACTCCAGAGCAGAGGACCATTCCCTATGCCATTGAGGGCAAGGGTTTTCATGTGGTATCATAGGTACACCAGAGCAGTGCACCATTCTCTGAGCCAGATGGGAGAGACCCAGTTCTCCGACGAGGAGACTTCAGGCGCAAGTTCAGACTCGATGGTCAAGTTCCGAGTCTTCAGTTGACTCGCACTCCAGCCCGTTCGTCCTCCTCACCTGCACGGCATGAGAAGCAACGTCCTCGACTGCAGCAATGTACGCGTTGGGTTGATATTGTCCGTAGTGTCCTGTAGCGTTGAGTTGAGTTTTCTGTCTGTTTGTCCAAGCTGAGCATTGCATGCTCCAGCTTGAGGGGGAGTGTTAGAGTATATAGTTGTGTGCGCCCATTGAGTTGTAACAGGGTAAATGGATCATGGAGGAGATCCATTTACCCCATCCAGTGTTTAGTCCCACATCGTCCAGTGGTGGGACTTGGAGGCTCTGGAGAGGCTATATAAAGAGCCCCAGACCTCCTGTACTCATTGAGAAAGTGCAATGCATATTACGCCCCTTTGAGGGCTTCTCCCGTGGTTTCATCCCGCTCCTCACGGAGTAGGGTTCCACGTAAAATCCCGCTGTTCTTTCTTGTTTATTTATCTTATTCCATGTTACGCTTCCGCGTCCGATTTTCTAACAGCTTCCATAAGTGGCTTTCTGTGTTCCCAATAGAGTGATACCTGGGCCTATTTGGTGACAGGCCTCAACAAAATGGGGCTCACTTTTCACAACACAAGTACCCACATCATATCCATATATGATAGATTTGGAGATCCAAAAATTTACAGGATGCGCACACTTTCCAAGAACATATAAAAATGCATGCTGAAATCTCGATAAACCAATGCTAATTTTTAAAATAATTTACATAAAATTATCTAATGATACAAATCGGGTATTAGGTTAAGTGACCATTATGTAGATTTAGTTTTTGATTCTGCATCTGCAAGTCATGGTGTGAATGAACCACTTCAAGTAAGCTTCGGTTATCGATTCGAAACACATGAACAAGACGACGATTTAGATCTTTGCTTTGCCAAATCAAAGATAAGCTTAAGAAAGTTCCAAATACATGAGAAGATGCAAGTTAGACAACAAGATCAAACCGTACTACATTAGCTAGCAGAATCGTAAATGCTACTTAAGAACACATCGCAAAACAAACGATCCATCGATCGCTATAGCCGCATGATGATCATCTTCGACGAAGCTTCAACAACTTGGTTTTATTCATTCGCCTAATAAAACATTGAAAGGGAAGACAGATATGAGATACTATATGCCAGCCAGTTGCATTTGTTCAGAATCATCAACCTCGCGTGTGTTTACGGTTTTCAGCTGTTGAAATACCTGAAGTACGAAGTCGCGGTTCCTCCAGGTTGATCATCCCGTCCGTAGATCCCGATGTTTGCCATTCTCTCCGTAGGCAGCTGAAAAGCTCCGAAGCTATTAGTTGCCACTTCTCCTTTTGAATCCTCCCATTCTCCCGCCATAAAATACAATGTCTGCTTCGCGCACTTATGACCCGCGACGAATCTCTCGTCGCAATTGTAACATAGATTCTTCGATATCCTCTCTCTCATCTCGCGCGGAGTTAACTTCTTCACAGGAAGATCTCCACCACTACTGCTGTCAGTTAAATTTTCGTTGTTGGGTACTAAGTTCATACTAGATTGTGCCATCTTATGCTCATACATTCTGGCCAGCTTGAATGCTGCATCCATATTCTGGGGATCGAAAGCCGACACGTCGGTCTTGAGATCTTCTTTCAAACCGGTCACGAACTTGTCGACAAGTGCCTTCTCCTCCCAGTCTGGAAGCCTCACCATTAAGGCTTCAAAAGCGCTGTAATATTCCAAGACGTTGGTCGTCTGCTTCAACCTGAAGAGTCTGGCAGTTGGGCTGTCATAAGCGTCGATGCTGAATCTGGAGAGGATCTCGTTCTTGAAATGTTTCCAGGATGCCAACCTTTGCGACTTCTGGGCGCAAACGAGCCAATGTATCGCCTCGCCGT
This sequence comes from Ottelia alismoides, assembly GCA_037367405.1. Lineage (NCBI taxonomy): Eukaryota > Viridiplantae > Streptophyta > Magnoliopsida > Alismatales > Hydrocharitaceae > Ottelia > Ottelia alismoides. Next base: position 49,414 of record JAZKJV010004324.1, on the reverse strand, counting down.
CCAAATGGAGCGACGCATACGGGATCTTTTCCTCCTCCTGCACCTTGAAAAAGTAGAAGAAAATCTCTGCCTTCATCAACCAGATTAGAGGATCCACAGAGCCATCGTAAACAGGGAGGGACTGCTGCAGCAATGCAGGGATTCCTGTCCAGTGCCCATCAAGCACAGATCTTCTGCAATCTAATGCTGTCGATTCCGCGGACTGATTTGAATTTATAAGCTCACGGATCCTTCTGTTTATTAGTTCGGCATCTGGATGTAAAGTCGACATGATACTTAAGAGGGGCGCCTGCACAAAGCAAAATTAAGCTTGTGATTACTAAGACCAATTTATAGACAAGAAAAAACACTCCTATTAAATTAAGAAAGAACAAAAACAAAAAAAACAATAATGAGAATAACATTTTACATTGAACTTACATAGAATATTGGTCCTAGAAGATGTGTTTCGTCCAAACCCCTGCATAATCCACCAAAATATGATACATGATGCCGGTCAATTGCACCCACATTTAGGGATGAGCATTGTGCTAGACCGGTCCACCTGGATTTCTTAACTTAGAAGGGCTCAAACTCAAAGTTGCAATAGGCTGGATCTGAGTCAAAATATATGTCCATATATTTTTTTGACCAATCTCGGACCGAGGTTGTTACAAGCCCAACCCGGCCGATTAGCCCAATATAATATACAATGTGAATTTTTTGATATATACATAATATGTGTTGAAAGGTATATATTTTATTTTAGAAAATCTTGGTATTTTGTTCCCCGTTCAATCTAAAGTGCATGATCAATATCCACATAGTTTATTGTGTTGATGGTTTTCTAAGCAAAAAAAAAATGAAATTTTGAGATAAACACTTCCCTAAGATCCTTATAACAAGAGATTGTATGAGAATAGTGGAGCTCGATCCTTTCCAACAAGAAAAAAAGTATGTGCTGATGGCATACACATTGAAAGAGGAAATTATGCGCTAATCGAGTGTCGTTGCTAGATATATAAGTAGTTTCAGCTGATGGCCTGACCCAATCCTGGTCAATCAATTTCCGGGCGGACTTCGATAGATTTTCCATGCCATGGCCATGCCCAAAACCCGTCGTGTTAAAAGGGCTTGGATCTAGCCTATGCATAGATCTCAAGGACCTAACCCGACGATCATAAATACTCGATACTCACATTACTTAACACACGTGCGATTAACAAATTGTCAAATCAATTCGCCTGATACTCAAAAAAATAGATAATAGCATCTAATCTGTTTGATTATGGTTTCCCTTTAGTGAGAATGGATGCTTTGCATAAGCCGGCTGATATGTCTAGTCATAACTTGTCAGATACTCTAGATGCACTTGTGAGAGAATTTAGAGAAATATAGACTTTACCAACAACAACAACAACAACAACAACAACAAACATAGGCTTTGCTGAAAATATAGACTTTACCAATGAAGAAAAAAAGCCATCATATGTTCTAACTGGTTCTCAAGGGATTCCAAAACTTACAGTAAGGATACAGAAAAAGGCCTGGAACCAAAGTAGAACAAACACAACTATGTAATGGGACATGCTCGGTCAGATCTAGATAACCTTTAGCCCTCATTCATTTCGGTTGATTTGAAGGATAATGAAGAACGAATCATCTAGATAGATATACAACTCATGATGTAATCATGATCTGGCTATCTTATCACACGATAACTTATTCTGAGATAAAATCCCTTTATTTTTATCCATGTGTAACATCTCAGTAACTAGTGCATTAACTCTCAACAGCTCAAGTAATCTGCTGAAAATCTACAGGTACACAGATCTCAGGGGAGCAAATCTCTGAAACTTGCAAGCATGGGATAGGTGATTAGAAGATATATATTAACCCGTCCTACTTAGGAATTTTTTTAATATTAATTTCTCCCAGAGATGCCGGACTAAATTTATGACCACATACCAGAAACATATAATATTTTCCATGGATTATACATCAGGTAATGCTACAAAAAATCTTCATTTACTTCTTTTTTCTGTCTACGGCAAAACATTACATCAGATACGACCTAACTGTCAGAATCAGATGTATAGTTTTTTGAATATTTACTGTCAAACAAGTCCAAACAAGAATCCATCCACCACCCAGCAAAGTTTCCAATGCACTCACCCCAAACAGCTCGTCGAGTTCATCAAAGAGGAGGGAAGGGGAGATGGAGAGATTACCTGTAGATCGATCGGGAAGAACGAGTGGAAGAAGAAAGGGAGAGAAGGGAAATAGGAGCAGAGGTGAGGGTGGCTCTTCCTTGCTATTTAGCTTCGTGAGAAAAGGAGGATGGGACGGACATGACCATAGTAGAGAGCTATGAATCTATGATTTGTCTTGTCATCTTTTCCTTCTAAAGATAACCACGACGGGGTATGGACTCCCGTAATATTCAAACTAACAATGATGATTAAAGAGTAATTAAGTTTTGAAAATATATGATTGAAGAAAAAATTGCAGTATTGGTCACATGTCAATGGATAATATCATATTTACTAGGGATTTTCACTCGGCAGACCATGTAAACTTTGCAAATTATGTCTACAACCTTTGAAACAACCTAATTCCCCCATCGATCCCATAAATTTGCTCCGTTTTACCTCACAGACCTTGCCGTTAATTTGAGTATGCTTGGGCTAACTAGCTTAAGTTTAAGTTGAGTTAATCAAACTCTAGCAAAACCCAATGGTATTTTTTCACTCTCTCCTTCTCCTCTCCCCTCCTTCTCTCCTCGTCGTTCTCACCTTCACTTCCCACGTTCAACACCTTCGTGTCCTTTACGATCGGCATAACCTCGATGGACCAGAGCACCATCAGGTTGATGGTCGGGTGCTCCGACATTCACCATGCATTAGCCAGTGCCTCGTGGTCGTCCGACCCTCCGAAGAATAAGACCACAACTTGGTGAGCAATGTGTTGACCCATCGCCGTCGCAAGGTGTGCCACGCCACTAAGCCCCCCGTGAACGAGGATTACCACCGAGCATGGCGCGTTCTAGTGGATGCTCTTGTTAACGGTGCAGATCCCTGGGTTGGCCACCTCCATCCTTCCATCCACCATCTGTTGCTCGTGGAAGGGGGGTGAGGAAAGCCATACACTTGTCTTTAGCGATGTGCGACACGTCGTCGTGCATGGTTTCATAGGCGGAGACGACTTTGTACGGGTAGACGGAGACTCTCCTGCAACATGCTGCTCATACGTCTCCAAGGCCACCATGATTTGTTCGGATTGTGCTTGGGTGCGGTTGAGACTACATTGCTGGCCGTCGCTTACCCATGTTTCCAACGCTGCCTCCGTCGTGGCAGCTGCTGCCACTGCGGTAGGCGTCATGGATGATGAGAATTGCTGACTCGCGGTCGGTTAGCTCCATGAGGTGGATGGTGCAGATGAAGATGGGAGAGTTCTTGGTCGGGTGGGAGATGTCAATGAGGTTCATGATGGAAGGCACGTTGTGGACGTTGTGTATGCATGCAAGCATGCAGAGCTCCGCGTCGGGCTTCAGCATCTGCAACATCCGGCGCTTGTAGTAACGAGGTGGTGCCCCATCTTCGCTACAAGCCTCGCTAATGGTGTGACGCTGGCCGTGAGCACGATCGACATGATCATCATGATGGAGTAGGATTGGGTATAGAGGACCTTCTTGTCATAGGTGATTCGGAGTACCATCACCTCCATGATACCTTTTAAGGTCATGAGGATCCCAAGAAGGAGGTCCTCCCTGGCGGAGACGCCCTAGAACATGGTGGAGACCACCATCACTACAAACTGGACGGCCTTTGGGGACGCTTATTGGGGACGGTCATGGAGCAACCGTCCCCTATACTAGTATCGGGGACGGTTATTAGCTGACCGTCCCTTCTCTATAGTAATAGTGACGGTCATTAACGACTGTCGCCATTAATATGTCCTTTAGGGACGGTTATATAACCGTCCCTTACTGGGCTAGCCCCAGCTTGGTTTTTTGTCTACCCGGGTACTTTAGGGGACGTTACAACTGTCCCCGTTACTCCACTGTGACTGTCGCTTATACGAAACTATAGGGGACGGTTACCACCGTCTCCGATAGTTGATTATAGGGGACGATTGCGTAACCGTCGCCACAACCCGTGTAATCAGCGCACCCCTCCAAATATCTGCAACCAAAGGGGATGGTCAACTTATAACCGTCCCCGATGATTCTTATAGGGGACGGTTGGACGACCGTCCCCGATGGTCATATACCCCCTCCGACGAATCCATTCCTCATTCTCCACTCGATCAGCCAACGCCTCTCGCCCTCCTCCTCAGCTCGCGCACGGCCGCCGCCCGTTGCCCTCCGCCCGGTCTCCCTCCTCCTCCGCCCTCTCGCCCCCTCGCTCTCTCGCCCTCCTCCTCCGCCCTCTCGTCCTCTCCGCCCCCTCGCCCTCCTCCTCAGCCCCCGCCCGGCCGCCGCCCATCGCCCTCCGCCCGTCGTCTTCCGCCCGGTCGCCCACCTCCCTCCGCCTTCATTTCATCCATTACAATCATCCATTACTTGGTTGTAAGTTTTTTAATTATTTTTAAATAATTTTTTAATATATTAATCTTGCTTATGATTGTATATTTTTTTAATCTATGGTATTAGTAATGTAGAATTTTAATTGATTAATAGTTTAGTTAAGAGGATCAAAAACATAGTTAGATCAAAAATATAGTAGTTAAATGCTTAATAGTTTAGTTTAGAGGATAAAAATATACAACTTACCATACATTATTGAAACTTATCATACATTATTGTAGCTAACTTTGGATCTTACCTTTAAGCAATGGACAAAAGTTGGATGAACAAAAGATTCGATGATTATCAGACATATAACAAAGGAGTTATTGGATTCTTAGACTGAGCATTTCGATATGAGTCGCTCTATCATATTGTAGAGGTGAAGGAGATAAGATACATTGTCCTTGCATAAGATGCAATAACACTCTGACCCAAAATCGAACCATAGTTTACGAACATTTGATATTAAATGGTTTTTGACTTCATTATACGAATTGGACGTATCATGGTGAAGGAGTTATTTTAGAGGAAGATAATGATGTCCAAGTTGATACTGAAAGAGATGTCTCTGAAACACATGATCGTGATGCTATGTTTGAGTTGATAGATAACATTCGAGGGCATGACACTGATGAAATGATGGATTCACTTTTGGATTCCTTACTTGAAAAATACAAGATGCAGAAAAGTCATTATGTGACGGAGTCAAAATGTCTCGATTATGTTTTCTTCTGGAAATGTTTAAGATAAAAGTGAAGAATCGGTGTGCAGCGGTTACGATGACAGATGTCTTACAGTTGATTAGGACCTTATTAAATAATCCAGAAAATTTTTCATGAAGTACTAGACAACGACGTTGGCACAAGCAACATGAGGTAATGCTATTTTTTAGCTATTTTTTATTTCTCTTTAAGTAATTGAATTTATCCGGATCTATCTAAATGTATTTTTAAAAATAACCACTTTTGAACTGCAGAAATGGCTCCTAAACCTAGACGTATTAGGGAGGTTCCTGAACCTCCTCAGCAACCACAGGGAGGTTCTTCTGATGCAGGTAGTGGAGGTACCCAGAGACGGCGTGGATCGTCTCAGTGTAGATTCTTGGACCGTCTTGCACCCGGGCAGACTTTACATGTATGTATTGTTGGCGGAGATGCGGTAGGAGATAACTCCACGGAGTTTCAGAGCTACCTTGGCCAGGTTGCTCGTGCGCGCGTCCCCATCACTACCCATGACTTTCGACAGCTTCCTTATACTGTCAAGGCTGCCATACTTTCTGATTTAGAGGTATTCTAAAATCTAAAAACGGTTTTTTAATATTTTATTACACTAATGTTTATTATATTTGTTGTATCAGGCTGTATTTACATGGGAACGAAATACCCATGTCGATTACCAGATTCTCTCCCATGTCGCTGAGTTATTGCGTTGATACAAAGGACGCATAAAGGCGAAGGTACAATGTTTATTATATTTTTATAAAAAAAGATTTAAAGATTGACGATATTTATTTCTCCATCTTTAGTATTACAACCCCCAGATTCCATGTGAGCAGCTTGTGCAGAACGCCCCACCTGGTATTACACCAGATCAATGGAGGGAGTTGATTAATTTTTGGTCCAGTGAGGAGTTCGCGGTATGTATATTTTTTCTTAATTATTTATTTTATGTTTGTACTGACTTTGTTAAATTTCAGTCGATTTCTACCAAAAATACGACGAATCGTTCCAAAGGCTTTAGATCCACCCACAAGATGGGAAGGAAGAACACCAACCAATTGAAGCATGACTTTGTAAGTATTTAAAAAATGTTTACAATAATTAAGTTTGAGTATATAATTTGTTTTAAAAACTTTTTATGTTTTTTAAACTGAGAGATAATGAAAGAGAAATGACTTGCAAAGAGGTTTTTGCTGGGTCAAAGAGCCGAGATTTAGGAGGAGAAGTGCAGTGGGTTGATGACGCCTACGCACCAATTTATGTAAGTATAGATGTATTTTTAATTTATATAATGACTTATGTTAATATATTGAAATTATTTTATATTTCTATAAATGAAGGAAGAAATGATCAGGCTCTCTACCACCTCCTCGCTGGATAGCACGGGGATGAGCACTCCCCCGTTGTCGGCCGATGATGCCTTCCGTCAAGCCACTGGTCCAGAACACAGTGGACGCATCCCTTGCGGAGGACGTGGCGAAACGTCCGTACATGGTACGGAATGGGTGGTGCAAATGGATCGCAGTCTTCCACGCAAGGGAGCCAGAGAGATGGAGAGGGAGCTGCGCGAAGTAAAGGCAAAGATGTTTGCACAAGATGCAGAGATGGCCAAGATGCGTATGGACATGGCGAATGTCATGTCCTATATAAGTCATCTTCAAAGCCAAGCCAAGCCACCTATACAACCTGCACAACTCGGCGATGATGAGGAGAGTGAGGAGGAGAGCGACGAGAGTGACGAATCTGAGTAGATAACCATCGATGTAGTAAATTTTAGTTTTTTTTTGAACTTTTTATTGTAATGTTTCTAGTAATGCCTAAGATTATGTAGACTTGAAAAATCATTTCTTTGTAACTATGTTGTGTCTTATTATGATCTTGAATGTTGAATTTATGATCTTGAATGTTGAGTTTATTTGATCTTGAATGTTGAGTTTATTTGGTTTTGCAGAGGGAGCGGGAAAAACACCACAAATCTAGTAATTTTTTTTGCTGTCAGGGTGTATTGGGGACGGTCGTAACCGTCTCCTAATGAACTACAGAAATGTCCCACCTGCCCAAGATAGCTCACGGGAGATTATTGGGGACGGTTACAACCGTCCCCTATACGCTTCTGTTAGCGTCGCTAAAGACAAGCAGATGGGACGGTTGTAACTGATGAACATGAAATTCAAGGGGTCTAATGTCTCTCACAAAGCGGAGACAACCGTGTCGCTGTGGTGACCCTCAAGGAATCCTGTATTTAATCAACAATGAACCCACAATCAATAAATCAAGCAGTGACAAATAAATGTGGAGTCAAATTTATTTTTAACTCTGCACAAATGGTGTATAGTGACAAGTATGCAGAGAGTTCGAACACAGGGAGCAAACAGGGTAATTCACAAGAGTGTGCACAAGTGTGTGTATGTGAAGTGTCTACACTAAACAAGCAAGCAAATACAATTTTGTGGGTTTTTAATTTTTAAATTTTTTTTATTTTTTATTTAATTTTTGATTTTGTATTTTACTTTTTAATTTTTTGATTTTTATAATTTTATAATTTATATTTTTTTTTCTTTTCTTCAATATTGGAATTTAAAGACAAAGTAATGAAAAACTAGATAAAGTATTTATAAAAATGTACTAAAATAACCAAAAATTCAGAAATAAAATGTTTTTGATATTTTTAGGATTTTTTACTGTTTTTATGATTTTGGGGGATTTTTCATGGTGTTTTTGGTATTTTTAATTACTGCAACAAGTCAAAACAGTGAAACAAGAACTGGCTGTGAATAAAATAGGATTTAAAAATAGCAACCAATACTCAGAGTTTATCAAACTAATTTTCAAATAAAAGGAACAAAATAAGGAACAAACAGAACCTGGGTTTGTATTTTTTTAGAGTTTTCCTTGATTTTATATATTTTTTTGAAGTTTTTGAGTGTTTTAAAATTTTTAGTGTTTTTCTCTTGAGATTTTTAGTGATTTTTGGACTGAAACTAAAAAAGGGGTAAAACACACGAAATATAATTTTTTTGGAGTTTTTCAAAACGTTTTTATAATTTTTATGGATTTTCTAATGCAAACAGTGAAATAAATGCATGTTCTTGATTTTTAATAATTGTGAAAATGCAATAAAAATGCAATGTGAAAATATGGCGTGCAAGTACAAGTTACCAGGAGCTTAAGCCTATTTTTGTGGAACTTTTGGACTTAAAATGATATTCTAAATAATTACAACAAACATCCAAACATTAAACAGTCCTGGCAGGGATATAAACGCAATTTTCAAAACATCCAGGGGTATACATGCAAATTTCCACAAAAGTTTGAACTGAATATTCAATTAATATCACCAAAATCCAATTACAAAACCCGCCTGGGTGTCTTAGCAATTTTCCCACCAGGGCGTGTGACTTGCACGCGCCTGGCGAGGACCAGAATGTAATATCCAAAACCCTGAGGCCTTCTTGCAAAATATCCAAAAATTTAACACATGATGTCTCAGTTTTGGTACTAAAACAAAATACGATAAAGACCGAGGGTCCCGGTGCAAAATGCCCACACCTCACGTGTGCTGGTCACGTGAGGTGACGTGGCGAAGGACCTGGATGCAAATATTGAAAGTTCGGGGGTCCTTGTGCAAATAACCCAAAGTTTTTACGCTACAGACGAAAGTTTAAATACTAAATACTAAATACAAAAGGCGCGATGGTGTAGATGCAAAATACCCTCGACGCGTGATCCAACGACGATGAAGGAGCCACTTAGCCACGTGGCGCTTGACGAACGGCCGATGACGCTTCGCGGATGAGCGGCGACGATCAGATCTCCAGCGATGATCAACGGTCGAAGCTGGTGGGGATCCAACGGTAGCAGCTCGATCTGGGACTCCACCCCTGATCGGACGGTGGCGAAGGCGGCTGGAAGAACAAGGCGGAGCCCCGGCTGGGCGAGATTCCTCGAGCTCCTCCGGCCGACTCCGGTGGCCTCTGGGGTTCAAAATTGGGCTGGAGCCTCCTCTGGTCCTCCTCTATCTCCTGGTGGCGTCAAAAAGCTACGGCGGTGGCCGTGGTGCTCGCTGGTGGCTGGCGGAGCTAGAGAGCTTCGTTAGCTCCGGCGAGCTTCAAAACTCGCCTCCAGGTGTCGTCACTGCTGCTTGGACCTGCAGAAATGGTCAAAGAGTCCAGGGCAAATTACCTGGACCCTTGGATGCACTCGGGGATGCTCGGATCGAGATGGAGATGCACGGCCGTAGGTGCGCTCCGGCCGAGGTGCTTGATTTGGCGATTTGGTCGATTAAACTTCAAATCTTTTTGGGGTTTTCGAAGCTAAGTTTAATAGGAATGAAATGGGCTGAATAAAAGAGCGGAGCGAGCCCTCAATGGCCGGGGCCAGAGGGAAGAAGGGTACCTCGACCGGCGACTTTGCGGGAGGTAGTGGAAGCGCCTCCGACCTCGGCTGCCTTGGCTGATGGCTTCGCGGTGGAGCTGTCACCTCCAGGAAGCTCTGGAGCTTGGAGTAGGCGCGAGGGGTGGACCGAAGGTGTTCAAACTTGGGCTCGAAGGTGGCGGGTCGTTTAAGTAGAAGATGGTGGCGTCTCCTTCAAGCGAGATCCACGCGCGCATCATGAGGATTTTGCGTGATCTGAAGATGCGTCGTGGGAGAGGGATGATCAGGGAAGAAGTTCCAAGAAGGATTCGAGGCGAGAAAATGGAAGGATCGGGCGCCAAAATTTCTTGAAAACGGGGGAAAATCAGGGCGTCAGAGGTGGCAGGCCTTGGTCAGGGAGTTGACCGAGGTCAACTCTAGACCGCACCTGGTTGGTCCACGTGGACCAACCAGGAAAAAGATTAAAAAATGTTTTATTAATTCGTTTAAAAATAGAAAAAGGCCGAATTAATTTTTGGTTAAAGAATAAAAAATGTTTAAAATTTTATGTAGTATTTTATTATGATTTTTAATTTATTTTATGAAGTATATTTTTACAAGTTGCTTTTATATCCCTATATAGGTATATTATTACATATATTGTATTCTTTTATTTTTATTTTGTATTTTTATTATTTTTATTTAGTATTTTATAAAATTGTAGAATACTTTTATATACACATGTATATTTTTGTTTTATTTTTCTGATATATTTTGTATAATTAACAAATTATAAATAGGTATGTATAGGTATGTACATAGGTATTGTATCTATTTCTCGTGTATATAAGTATTTTTATTTTGAATTTTATTTACATTTTTATTCTGATTTTAATATTCACAATTATTATAAGTAATATTTACAAAATTATAGAAATATAAAAATGAATAAACAATGAATAAAGAATTAATTGAATATTTTATTCAGCACAGGTATACAATAGGGGTCCAGAACTCAAATTTCAGACCGTAGCTCCGCCAAATGCGAAACCACCGCCATTAAATAGCTTATTTTCTTCTATATACAATTAAAGGTGAGTATGCTGCATTTGGAGTTGTCGTTTGTGAGATACGGGTCTGGGAAGTTGGGATTCTGGATTTTTATTCAGACCATAACTTTTTATCTGTACATTATTTTTCTGTGAAATAAATTTTGTATTTTTCTTTATAAAATTATCTACAATTTTCATGTTCAAAATTTCTTTATTTGATGTACAAAAAGTGGAACCAAAAATAGGTCCCAAAATGAATAAAGAATGTATAGGTATATTATCTGTATTTTGACCTTATCTCCCCCTACTTTATTCCTTGTCGACCTATTCATCAAGATGCCTAGGTCTCGGGGTATCGGGTCATAAAATATTTACAATATTTTATTCTTTTTCTTTTCTTTTATTTATTCTATAATTTTGGCCTTAATTACAGTATTTTATACACTATGTAAATGCACATGCATGAAAGCTAAGATGATGATTTTAATGCTATTTACAGGCATTTGCTAGGGTTTTTGGTGCCAAAATGATAGAATAAAGATGATGAAATGAGGCTTCATCATCCCCCTATACTTTACCTTTGCTAGTCCCTAGCAAACACTTATGCAATAAGTGCAAAAAGAAAAAGAAAGAAAAGAAAAAGGAAGAAAATTAGATTAAATTTAATTATCGAACTTGTCTTTGCAAAATCAAAGTTTGGAGCTTAAGTCGGACCTTTGGAATTTTAGTGCGGTCGGAACCTTAATGAGAACCAAATTTGAAATCTAACAGTCCTTGAGAATCCCAAAACTCTGTCCAAGTCTCCTCAATAGCCAAGTCAGAAATACTTCAACTCATACGCAAACTCTTACGACTATGAATCTGACTCGTACAGTGTGAGTGATATGTAGCTCCCCACCTCAGAAGTAACAAAGAAACAACTTCCCCCAACCTGGTAACTCTAATGCCTCGGTCTAGCAACTCTTTCCTCGAGAAGCGGGGTATTCCCTTCTAAGTTCAAGTGCATCCGGCTCAAGAAGAGGGGGAAGAAGTATAGACTTTTGGAAGCTCAGCCAGTGTAGCCAAGTCTCCCGCTGCAAGCTTCATGAGATGTAACATGGATACCATAAGCTTTTGCTTTATTGAACTATATACACTCCGGTGGGGTTATTAAATTTTCAATCCGACCCACCACTTTTTTGGAGTTCTTCTTCTTCTCTCTTTTTTTTAAGTGCATCTGTACAACATATCTACATGGTGCAGCATATATACAAGAAATTTTCCTCTTGAGCCAGTAGACTATCCCTCTTTTGAAGCTTTATTGCAACCCACAGCTTCTGTCTTTAGCCTTCATCACCACTAGACCAAGTTGAGGTGCACTTCCTTCACTATAAGAAGAAGAGAGGTTCCGCTTAGAAGTACTACCCTCATATGCTACCCCAAGCCAAAGGAAACTGCCTCCTCACTACCTCATCCATGGAGAGCTATGTGAAAGGTGCAGGTGTCCAAGTTAGGTCATTATCAACAAGAGTCGTGCGTGTGCTCTGAAATACTCTACTTAGGCAGTCAAGAATCCATTGAACCAAGTTCCGTGATCCTCAAAGAATTAAGTCAACTAGACCTGAAGTACCTCAAACCCAGTTCCTATAAGGTTCCTGTTATTAGGTAGATTATAAGGTCCAATCAAGCTCCAATCTCCGGATTTTATTTAGACTTGTTCAGTTATCAAACTCAATCCGAAAAATGCTCATGCCATGCAATGCTATGCAGAAAATATTTTTGTGATGCAATTTTCAAAGATTTTGAACTTTTTATGGATTTTTGGAAAGATGATGATGCACATGCAGATGCAATTTTTTTGTATTTTTCAAAAAGATTTTTCAAATGTTTTTGGATTTTAGTTTTGCAAATGTTTTTTTGGGATTTTTGAAAGCAAAAAGTTTTGGCTGAAAACTAGGTGAAAACTATGTACACGGGAGTGCTTCTTATATTTACAAGAAGTGGATTTTAAGTATTTACAAGGGTAAGTGGTCAATTTTATACGTACATATTATATAGTGGATTTTGGTGTGATGTAAGTATTCCTCAAACTTATTTGACAACATCTTTTTCACACAATTTTTGAAAACTATAGTCCAAAATAGTTTTTACAAACCTTTTTGCAAACATGTACACACATTTGAAAATCATTTTGCAATCGGTTTTCCAAACAGTATATATAGATTTTTCACATATTTTTGCAACCATTTTTCAAACCATTTGCAAATCATTTTTCAAACATTTTATTTCACACAAAGAAAATAAGTTTTTACAAACCACACATTTTTACAAAGGTTGAAAACATGTACAAAGTGTTTTTCAAAATAGTTTTCAAAAGGTTTTTCAAAGAGACTGTCAAACTATTTTTCAAATCACCTGATTTATTAATTAGTATATACAAAAAGAGTTTGAGGAACAAAACACCTTTTTATTAAGGTTTTTAATGAATTTTGATGAATGATTAGCCATATTAATACGAAAGTACGAGTTATGGCTAAAGTATATACGTAGTGTATACGACCCCCCCTATACTTAGCTTGAGCTATGTCCTCATAGATCGGAGAGAAAAGAGAAGACATAACTCGTACTAAGTATAGTCAAGTCTAAAGAATAGATACAAAATAAATGAATCAATGAATGAGAAGTTGACCGCCCCCCATACTTAGGATCAAGTAATCTTAAGTATAGTAGACTGTACACAACGCAGGGAGGGTCAAGGGTGGGAATGAACAGATCGTACTCAGATTGTCTCCCCCTATACTTAGGGTAAAATGTCCCTAAGTATAGACAAGAAGAGGAGACAATGGAGAAGATCGAAAAGAATAGAATCAACTCGGGGTGCACACCCCCCTATACTTAGGACAAAGTACGTCCTAAGTATGGAAGATTGTCTACAAAGGCGGCACCTTTTTGATAGATGAAGAAGATAGAAAAGGAAAAGAAGAAAAGAAGAAAAGAAGAAAATAGATCAACTCATGAGAGAGTGATATGAACAGATGAACTGTACAGCGGAAGATAGAAGTGATCACCATGTATGAGATGCAGATGATATGAGTCAAAGGACACATCTTATACCAAAAGAATGGGGGCAACGTCACTGGTCGGTGGGTCGTGATCTAGATATAACTTCAGGCGTTGACCATTGACGCGGAAGGTAGAGGAAGATGACGGTTCGGATATGTCGATGCTGCCATTGTCATGTACCTTCCTGACCACGTACGGGCCTTTCCACTTGCTCTGCAACTTTCCTGGGAATAATTTCAGCCTGGAATCAAACAACCATACTCTCTGATCTGGCTCAAACTGTTTATGGCTGATATGCGAATCGTGCCATGTCTTCACTTTTTCTTTGTACTGTAGGCTGTTGGAAAAGGCTGTATCTCTCAGTTCTTCCAGGGCTGCCAATTCTGCTCTTCTCTGTTCTCCTATACTCTCGGGATCTAATAGCAACTCAGTGACTGCCCAAAAAGATTTGTACTTGATCTCCACTGGCAGATGGCATGGCTTGCCATAGACGAGACGAAAGGGAGATGCCCCTAATGGATTCTTGAAAGAAGTCCGATAAGCCCACAAGACCGAGTCCAAAAGCTGTGACCAATCCTTTCGGTCTGGGCGGACAACTTTCTGCAAGATAGTCTTTATCTCCCGATTCGATACTTCGGCAAGACCATTAGTCTGAGGGTGATATGGAGTGGCAACCCGGTGATCAATGTCGAACTCGTCTGCAAGGGCCCTAACCTTATCATTGATAAAATGAGACCCCCCGTCTGAAATCAAGACTCTAGGAACCCCGAACCGTGAAATGATATTTTTCCTCAAGAATTTGCACACGGTTTTCGCATCTGCGGCTCGGGCGGGGATGGCCTCAACCCATCGGCTGACATAATCCACAGCAAGCAAAATATGCTCGAATCCCTGACTCTTAGGAAATGGGCCCATGAAATCAATCCCCCATGCATCAAAAACCTCACAGAAGTGAATGGGTTGCATGGGCATCATGTCTCTCTGTCCACAGGTTCCCATTTTCTGACAGTCAGTACATCTCTTCACAAACTCATCAGAATCCTTGAAGAGAGTAGGCCACCATAGGCCCGATTGAAGCACCTTCTGTGCTGTCCTTTTTCCTGAATGATGTCCTCCTGCCTCAAGCTTGTGGCAGTATGTGAGGACGCTCTGCTGCTCTTCTTGAGGAATGCACCTCCTCTAAATACTATCCCCTCCTTCATGATAAAGGACGGGATCCTCCCAATGGTAAAACTTGGCCTTAGCTAGGAAGGTCTCAAGTTTCTGCCTGGGCCAACCCTGAGGGACTGTCTTGGCAACAAGATAGTTTACAAAGTCAGCATACCACGGGAGTGAGGTGACAGCCAAGATCGCCTCATCTGGAAACGTCTCAGTGATAGGTGCGCTGGGCTCACATTCCTCAAGATTCTCTAATATGGAGAGATGATCCGCCACCACATTCTTGACTCC
This sequence comes from Ottelia alismoides, assembly GCA_037367405.1. Taxonomy (NCBI): domain Eukaryota; kingdom Viridiplantae; phylum Streptophyta; class Magnoliopsida; order Alismatales; family Hydrocharitaceae; genus Ottelia; species Ottelia alismoides. The sequence continues at coordinate 34,250 of JAZKJV010004324.1, read as the reverse complement.
AGGCTTATCCTTAATCTCAATATCAAATTCCTGGAGTAGAAGGATCCATCTGGTAAGACGTGCTTTGGCATCCTTCTTAGCCATTAAGTACTGGATGGTGGTGTGATCAGTGTAGATTGTCACTCTAGATCCGAGAATATATGATCGGTACTTATCAAGAGCAAAGACTACGGCCAGCATCTCTTTCTCAGTCACAGTGTAATTCCGCTGAGCGGCATCCAAGGTCCGGCTGGCGTAGTGAATAGCAAAGGGTAATCCATCCCTCCTTTGTCCAAGCACAGCCCCAACGGCAAAATCTGAAGCATCCGTCATGATCTCGAATGGGAGAGACCAATCGGGTGGCTGAAGGACAGGAGCTGAAACAACCATTTCTTTGAGAGTCTCAAACGACTCAAGACACTTATCATTGACAATAAACTCGATGTCTTTCGTCAGCAAGTCAGTGAGCGGTCGGGAAATACGACTGAAGTCCTGAATGAACCGTCGGTAGAAACCGACGTGCCCCAGAAAAGACCGCAACTGACGCAAGTTAGACGGTGGATTGAGTTTTCTGATGATATCCACCTTAGCCGGATCGACCTCCATGCCCCTGTTGGACACGATATGACCAAGGACCGTCCCCTGAGTCACCATAAAGTGGCTCTTCTCCCAAGATAAAACAAGGTTGACCTCTATGCAGCGCTGAAGCACACGGTCTAGGCAGTCAAGACAGGCATCGAACCCGTCGCCGTAGACCGAGAAGTCATCCATGAAGACCTCTAAACAGTCACCCACCATGTCCGAGAAGATGGACAACATGCACCTCTGGAATATCGCCGGAGCGTTGCATAGACCAAAGGGCATCCGTCTGAAAGCATACGTCCCAAACGGACATGTGAATGTCATTTTCTCCTGGTCTTCGGGCGCAATGGCCACCTGATTGTATCCAGAGTACCCATCAAGAAAACAATAATGACTCTTCCCGGCTAGCCGCTCGATAATCTGATCAATGAAGGGTAGCGGGAAGTGATCCTTCTTGGTGGCCTCATTCAATCGTCTGTAGTCCACACAGACCCTCCAAGAAGTTGGTACTCTGGCCGCGATCTCCTCTCCAGACTCGTTGACAACTGTAGTGATACCCGTCTTCTTGGGTACCACATGTAGTGGACTAACCCATTTAGAGTCGGAGATGGGGTAGATAAAATCGGCGCTCCACCACTTGGAAATTTCTTTCATGACTACGCCTCGAAGATTCGGATTCAGCCGTCGTTGGAACTCACGCGACGGCCTAGCGTCATCCTCAAGATAAATGTGGTGAGAGCACAGAGCCGGACTAATCCCCTGGAGATCAGCGATACTCCAACCTATCGCCTTGCGGTTTCTTTCAAGAACCTCCATCAGACGAGATTCTTGTTCTCCAGTCAAACCTGCTGAGATAATGACTGGGTGCATATCTGGCTCACCCGCAAGGAATATGTACTTCAACGACTGCGGCAGAGGCTTCAGTTCTGGACAACTGGGAGGCGGCAGATCTGGCTTCTGATATGTTTGTGTGAATGCGACCAGGTCTGCATGGGAGAACTCTCGCTCTGCGTGAATCTCTGACAAAGGGCGGTTTGCGAATCATCAATGAATTGCACTGCCTCGCACTCTGTCTTGGCTTTTGGCTCAGAAGGAATCAGACAAGGCACATAATCATCAAAATCATCCCAATCAGTGTCTGAATCTGAGGGATCAGAAGAAGATGAGCGAGAATGGAAATCATCAGCACCACTCGTCACAACACTGTCAGCCTCTTGTGTATCCTCATCCAGGGATATGCTCTCCCGGCTCTCGATTGCCATAAGCTTGAGATATAGTGAATCTGTAGGCAAGGCGAGGGTCGGTGCTACAGGATCTTTCCAGTTGGATTCATGATGAATCCACATTTCATCATCTTTATTCTATCATTTTGGCACTGAAAACCCTAGCAAATGCCTGTAAATACCCTTAAATAGAGCATATTAGCATCCATGCATGTGCATTATATTAGTGTATAAAATACTGTAATTAAGGCCAAAATTATAGAATAAATAAAGAAAAGAAAAAGAATAAAATATTGCAAATATTTTATGACCCAAAACCCCCGAGACCTAGGCATCTTGATGGATAGGTCGACAAGGAATAAAGTAGGGGGAGATAAGGTCAAAAACACAGAGAAAATACCTATACTTTTATTCATTCTTTATTCATTTTGGGACCTATTTTTGGTTCCACTTTTTATACATCAAATAAAGAAACTTTGTACATGAAAGTTGTAGATAATATAATAAAGAAAAATGCAAAATTGATTTCACAGAAAAATAATGCACATATAAAAAGTTATGGTCTGAATAAAATTCCATAATGCCAACTTCCCAGACCCGTATCTCACAAATAAAAACTCCAAATGCAGCGTACTCACCTTTAATTGTATATAGAAGAAAATAATCTAATTAATGGTGGTGGTTTCGCATTTGGCGGAGCTACGGTTTGAAAGTTGAGTTTTGGACCCTTAATGTATACTTGTACATATTAAAATATTCAATTTATTATTTATTCATTATTTTTTGTATTTTTATATTTTTTATCCTGTAAATATTACTTATAATATATTTGCGTATTAAAACTAAAATAAATGCTTAAATAAAACACAAAATAAAATTTACATATACACACCACATAGATAAAATATACACACATATACCTATACTTTATATACTTTTATTTTATTAAATGTACAGAAGACATCATAAAAATAAAACAAAAATATATTGCTGTATATAAAAGTATATTATAATTTTACAAAATAAGAAATAAAAATAAAAGAATTAAAATACACAAAACAAAAATAAAATACTAAAATGTATAGATAATATACCTATTAGGGGTATAAATGTAAACTTGTAAAAATACAAGTCATAAAAATAAATAAAATCGGAATAAAATACTACATAAAAAAATAAACATTTCTTATTTTATAACCATAATTTAATTCAGCCTATTTCTTTTTTTTATTGAATTAATAAGACATTTTTAGGGGATTTTTCCTGATTGGTCCACGTGGACCAATCAGGAGAAGGCGCCAGTTGACCTAGGTCAACTGGTCGTCCTTCGCCCACTGTAGCACTGTCGCGCCTAGGTTTTTGCCCGCCTTGGTGGACTTTCCTAGGCCGACTCGTCCCTCCTTTGCCGCCGCTTCCTTCATGGAAGTTGTGCCCCTTTGATCCATCTCCATCGCCGTTTCCTTAGATCTCCTTAGATCTGCTCGTCTCGCCCGTGACTCCTCCTCGAAGTCACGCCCTCAACTCCCTTCAAATACCAACCCCTCACTTCCTTCCCTCGGTTGAGTCCCCTTGGTCCACCCTTCAGCGCCACCATTGTGCTCCTGAGCTCCGTGGAGGTGACAGCTCCATCGCCAGCCCTTCAGCCGAGGCGCGCGAAGTCGAGGGTGCCTCCACCACCTCCGCCAACAGCCGGCGTCGAGGTACTTGTCTTCCTCTGGTTCCGGCCATCGAGGGCACCACCCCGCTTATTTCTTTCGTGCATTTAGATCCTGGTAGCTTGAGCTTCAAAAACCCCAAAAAAATTACAAGTTCCATCACGTATTTCGCCACTCCAAGCATCATCGCTGGAGCGCACCTCCGGCCACCGACGTTCACTCCCCCTCGCGCCTAGATTAGGTCCTCGCGAGGCCCAGGCAATTTGCCCTGGGCCTTCTCACCACTTTTTGCAGGTCAAAGACCCTTGAAGCACCTGGAGGGCCATTTTGATCCCTCGCCGGAGATACCTGGAGCGTGAAGCTCCGCCGCCTTCGCGCCAGCACCACGACGCTCCTCCGGCGAATCCGAGCCATCCAGTCCGTAGAAGGACCTCCCAGGAGTCTGCAGCTCCATTTTGGAGCCCATTCATCGCCGGAGAAGCGAGATCGGAGCCGGGGAAGTTCGCCTTCGCCGGCCTTCGTCCATGTTCTTCCTCCTCGTCTCTCCACCGTCCGATCGAGCCGCAGCTCCAGTTCGCGTGTCCACCGTCCGATCTTCCAAGCCTAACCGCCGTCGGATCTCTTTCTGAGATCTAATCTCAGACGTCGACGCCAACCGTCATCGGCCTTTCTCGTGCTGCCACGTGGATTAGTGGTTCGCTCCCAGCCGCTGGATCGCGCCTCGCCACCAGCCGTCGGATTCGAGCCACGTGTCGTCATCGGAGCGCCCGAGCGAGGGTATTTTGCATCTCCACCCTCGCGCCTTTTGTATTTACTTTTTAGTCTTTAAACTTTTATCTGTAGTTTAAACATTTTGTAATATTTGCACAAAGACCCCCAGCCTTTCGATATTTGCATTTAGATCATCCGCCACGTCACCTCACGTGACCAGTACACGTGAGGTGAGGGCATTTTGCAGAGGAACCCTCGGGCTTTTGTGTATTTCGTTTCAGTACAAAAACTTTCATATCCAGTACAAACTTTTTGGTTAATGTGCAAGTAGACCCCCAGATTTTTGAGAAATTGCATTCCAGTCCTCGCCAGGCGCGTGCAAGTCACGCGCCCTGGTGGGAAAATTTCTAGGAAGCCCAGGCGGCTTTTGTAATTGCTTTTTGGTGCTATAAATTGAATATTCAGTGTATATTCTTGTGGAAAATTGCATGTATGCCCCTGGATGTTTGAGATTTTGCACATATACCCCTGTCAGGACTGTTTAATGTTTGGATACTTGTTCTAATTATTTAACATATCATTTGAAGTCCAAAAATTCCACAAAAAGAGGATTAAGCACCTGGACACGTGTACTTTGACGCCATCTATTTAGTTTTTGATTTTATTTTATTTTTATATTTATTAAAAATCAAAAACTTGCTATTTGTGCACTGTCTAGCTTAGAAAATGCCAAAAAAATAGTAAAACACCTCCAAAAATTCCAAAAAAAATACCTAGTGTCTATTTTATCCTATTTTAGTGTCAGTCCAAAAACCACTAAAAATCTCAAAAGAAAAACTTAAAAAAATTCGAAAAGACTCAAAAACTTCCAAAAAAAATCTAAAAATCAAGGAAAAATCCAAAAATAGCAAACTCGGTTCCTGCTTGTTCTTTATTCTGTTCTCTTCATTTGAAAAATAGTGTGAAAAATTTTGGTTGTTGTTTGCTATTTTTAAATCCCATTTTACTCACAGCCAGCACATATTTCACTGTTTTGCCTTGTTTTGCTATTTAAAAAAATATCAAAAACACCTTGAAAAATCCCCAAAAATCACAAAAACAGTAGAAAACCACAAAAATACCAAAAAGATTTTATTGCTGAATTTTTGATAATTTTTACTTAGTTTTATAAATATTTTACCTTGCCTTTTATTCCATTGTCTTTGAATTCCAATATTGAAAAAGAAAAAGAAAAATATAAAATATAAAAATCAGAAAATTAAAAACCAAAATACAAAATTAAAAACTAAATAAAAAAAATTTAAAAATTAAAAACCCACAAAAACATCTTTCCTTGCTTGCTTAGTGTAGACACTTTACACACACACACTTGTGCTTACATTTGCTTGAACTACCCTGCTTGCTCCCTGTGTTCGAACTCTCTGCATACTTGTCACTATACACCATTTGTGCAGAGTTAAAAATAAATTTTAACTCCACATTAGTTCTAATTTGTTGATCTTTAGTGTGGGTTAATTGTTGATTAAATACGGAATTTGATTGGTCGACACTTCGACTGTGTTCCCGCCTTGTGTGGAACACAAGACCGTTCGAAATTCGTGTTTATCAAATGGCGCCGTTGCCGGGGAGCAACAGCGAGTAGTTCGCATTTTGTTTGATTGTGCTGATTGTCTACCATAGCCTTACTTTCTATCTCTTGCAGTTTTGATATATCTTGTTGAGCTATCTGACCATTTCCTTTCTTATCTTCTTGCGAGGGACCGCGGAGCGAGGCGGATCGCTTAGGTGAACCGGAGCAACCTTGGGAAGCGGAGCCGGCCTTCTTGGGCCAAGCCGGCAGGAGAGAGCAGGAGTGAGAGAGAGTGATTAGTTAGCTTGCATTTTACTTTTGTGAGAGAGAGACTATTAATTTGTAATAATACAGGTACACTTGGACTTTTGGACACTACCGGGCCCAATTTCCAAGTGATTGTTCACTTGGGGGCTCACCGCGGCTTTTGACGAGTTTTCCTCGCTTGTCATTTTCCGGTTTTGTTTTCATTTTTCACTTTCTTTTGTGGATTGCGCTCTTAGATATAGGCATGCTTGATCGATTAACTTAGGTCCAAACACACTAATAATCTTTGCATGTACCTATAGCTCGTATTTGGACTTAGTTAAAAATTAAACAGTTAGCCCCTTATCTCTTAACCCGTGTGCCGTGAGCGAGCCCCATCAAGCGCTACTCCTGAACTCGAGTGTGTCGAGAAGAGGAGGGGTGAGCCAAGACCGGACTCTTAGGTTAAAGGTAAGTGGCCGACTTGTGGTTCTTCACGCTAGCAGTTGCCTGTTCTAGGACGATTTCCGTTGTGCATATCGGCATATAGATTAGGTTTAAAAATTCTGCTTTGCATCCCGCATGGAGAGAGCTGGGATTCGCTGTAAGTCTTCTAACTGGGCATCCATCATTTAGGCACAAAGGTGAGATTTCCATCTTTGTGTCAACTTGCACGGCTTTTCCGACTCTATTCTCCCTCTGTTTTTGGACAAAGTAGGATCAAGAAAACACAAAAATCGTTAGGCGCTTGTTTGAATCTACTCAAAAGAAGCGATAACACCAAAAAAATTAAAAAAGGGACTGCTAAGAAAACTTGACCAAAAATAAAAACGGTAATTGGATTCATTGCTTGGGGAGAGTAACACCCTCACTTGTATTCAGGTTGCATGGGAAGGTCTCCTTCCAAGTGAGGTGAGCGCTTCGTAAGGATTAGAGCCAAAAACCCAGCTTGTGGCTGCCTTGTGTATCGCCTGGATTACCGAAGTATTGGCGCTTCTATCGTACGTGGACGAGTAGGGCTTGGTCAACATTGGTGACTCTCTATTGTGTAGAGCATCGACCTTGTCCGAAGTATCGAGCCTAGGCCACGCCTTCACGGGGGTGTCTGTCTCATCGTCTTGCGTCCGAGTAGGTTCTTGCACGCTCACAGGTGATTCCGTTGCGAGCGAGTTCCGAAGTATCGGTTTCGCCTATTGGCTTCCTCTCTTATTCTTTGGCTGAGTAGGGATCCAGGAAGGGTTACAAGGACCTCAAAAAGCGCAAGCTACAGGTTACACAGGAGGAGGACAAGTACGGGATACTCTTCCGGCAGTACTCTCTCTCCTTTAGGCGTAGCGTTCTAAGGACTCGTGAAAAGATAAATTCCTGAATCAAGCTAAAATTGACAAGATAAAAGCCGAACCTTCACGGCTTCACGTGTTGAGTTGGTGAACTCACCCCTGCTTTGTGTTTGATTGCTAGATTTATTTAGGTCAAGATCAAAAACACCGCACAATCGTGCGCAATTTTGTTGCATCTCATTTCACTCTTCTTCTTCTTCATCCCCTCTGCTCTTACCAATAATCAAGATGATGGGACGGAGATCTCTTAGGCCGACTTTGTCGGCACCGCTATCCCGCACTCCTCCCTATTCATCTAGGAATACCTCGGAGAGTCCGCTCTCCGAGCCTGAGTTTACATCCACCCTGTTCCCCCTCGACCACCTTTCTCATTCTCCTTCCATCAGTCCAAGAGTGTCAGAATTCAGTGCATCACAGTGTTCAGCTCATTCGACAGCACCTGAGATGGCCTCTTTTGCTTTTTCAGAAAATCCAGCCATGGCAGACAGAGGCGAGCATGAAGATGATCATGAGCACCCTCCATTCCTATTTGATCAGGCAGCCATCAATAATTCCTTGTTAGCATCCCTGGAGACTATGCAGAGGCAGATCCGTGACCAGGGTACATTCATGGGTGATCTTATGAGGGAGATAGCTCAGATGAGAGAGAACCGAGCTGGCGGAGAAGGTGGTGGAGGAGGAGGACCTGATGCAGGAGGAGCCGATCCAGACGGCGAGCGACCGCCACAGACCATCATGAGGGAACTGCATAACCCAGCTGCATCCCTCACTCACCGATGGATCAGACTTCCACCCATTCACGGAGATTTCGAGCTTCGGCCCCACACGATTCAGCTGCTACCCAAGTTTCACGGGTTGCCGACCGAAGAGCCGCACCTCCACCTCCAGGAATTTGAGATGATATGCAGCACCATCCATGATCGGTTGATAACCGAGGACACAATCAAGATGATTGCCTTTCCATTTTCTTTGGTTGATAGAGCCGCATATTGGCTCAAGCATCTTGGGCAATTCGTCGACACTTGGGCAGATCTCCGGACCGCATTTTTGAAGAAATACTATCCTCTCGGCCGGACCAATGCAGCTAGAGCTATGATTAGCAATTTTGTCATGATCCCAAATGAACAATTCCATGAAGCCTGGGATCGATTCAGAGAGCTCATCGACCGGTGTCCACATCACGATATATCCAAGCCCAATCTGGTTCAGAGTTTCTTCTGTGGGCTGACACCGGAGCTGCAGGGGCTTGTCAACGCCTCTTGCGGTGGATCATACTTTTCCAAGGGTGAAGACGACGTCTGGGCCATCTACGAAGGCATGGCAGAAAATTCTACAGTGATGACCCAAGCCCGTGTCTACACACACCAGAAGCCCCCGCAAGGAGCAGGATCATTTCAGAGGATCGCCCGCATCGATGCCGGTCCCAATACAGTGTCAGTTGCAGCAGCCCAAGCTGAATCAGCCGCAGCCGACATGGGCATTATCAGTGAGAAATTGGACCGCATGGAGATCCTCGAGAAGAAGCAAAACCAAGGTCTTGCCCAGATGGACCTTCTCACCAAAACCATGAGTGACCTGAAGACTCAAATTTTATGTATTCAGGAGGCACATGCCCATTCCCAACAGCCTCCCAGGTCACAGGTTGCTTCCAGCAGCAGCAATCCCAAACAGGCCTCCACCTCATACCGCCAGGTGAACCATATCCAGGCGGAGCCGGTTCCATTGTTGCAGTACCATCCAGAGCAACCGCCGTCTCAGGAGACTCAGATGGTGGTCTATCAGCCGGAGCAGCCACTGGCAGTTCTTCCTCCACCCTCCTTCGAGCAGGAACCGTTGATGGAAGTCAACGGGATTTGGTACGACCGGTACCCCCAGCCCGCAATTCGTAGGGATCACCCCGGATTCCGTTGGGGCAATGGTGGATCCTCATCCCAACAGCACCCTCATGTTCAAGGACAGCAGAACAGCCAGCCACAACAGCACAACCAGCAGCCCCAGTATGCCCAGACATCTCAGTATCAGAGTGGTCCTCGTCCCTCCTATCAGGGACAGCAGTGGAGGCAGCGACAGCCGCCTCAGCAATCTTATCACCAGCCTTCCCCCAGTATCAGCAGCAACACCAGCAGCAGCAGCCCCATTTCCAGCAGGGACAGACTTCCGGTTCTCAGGGTCCAGCCTTTGAGAACCCGGCCCTTGATGATCTTGCCCGCTTGCTATCTGAACAGCGAGCTTCTTTCAGGCAAGAGATGGATGAATTCCGGCAGGAGATGAGGGACATCATGAAAGGCAAGGCCGCCATACCCGCTCAGATCGAACCTAATCCTAATAATCTAAAAAGAAAATCTGAGCAGGTAGAGTTCACAGAGGATACCTCTCCTAGTGATTATTTGAGTGACAAGTCTTATTCCTATTATGATGCTGATTTTGTTACTACTAGGAGCGGTAGGATGCCAGCCGGCGGCGCCTCTTCTGAGCGACAGCCAGATGCAGGATCAGGAGCGCCAGAGGAGCAGAGGAGCGGTGCTGATGCCGCTGATGATGATGTTGAAGAAGGTGGTGCTGATGCCACCAATGATAGAGTCCAGGACGACGGTGCTGATGCCGTCGTGATACCAGATACGGACGGTGGTGCTGATGCCACCATTTTGGATGATGAATCAGAGCGCGGTGCTGATGCCGCGAAGACCGGTGCTAGCGGTGGTGCTGAAGCCACCACATCTACTTTTATTGAGCAACCATCTGTGATGTTGCCATATTTTGTACCCAAGGACTGTGGGAACAAAAAGAAAAACAAAAGGATGAATAAAGGAAAGGTTTCTGTTCAAATTGCGGATCCATATGTGGTGAATGATGATTATTGTGTGGATCCTTCTTCTTCACAGGCACAGGGATCGTTTCCTAGTCCTCCATCTGAGGAGGCCCCCACCATCCCCTTCCCTGAGGCACTCTGCCGGGCGAGGGGGAATAAAAAAGAAAATCCTAAAAAGAACCAGGAGGTAGAGTTCGGCAATCAGATGATTGACAGATTTCACATTCAGCTAACTCTACGAGAAGCGTTTGAGCATATCCCTTTCTTCAAAAAGAATTTGAAAGAGACAACCACTGTCAGAAGAAAGCGGAGGTACAGAGATCAAATCCATATGCTCACTCATGACACATGTTGCATCATCCAGAACAAGCTGCCAGCCAAGCGACCAGACGCAGGAGCTCCCTATGTCAGATGCGAGATTCAGGAGCAACAGTTTGATCGTACTCTATTAGACAACGGCTCTTCATTAACCTCCTTCCGGCAGCCTTACTCAAGCAGTTCGAGTTTGGCCCTCTTCTTCGAAGCAGAACGGTCCTTCAGTTTGCTGATAGGTCGATTAAGAGGTCGAAGGGGTTATTGAAAGACGTGGTCGTTACCATTCAGGGCTTGAAATTCCCCGTGGACTTCGTTGTGTTGGACATGGAGATCCCTGAGTCGGTAGCTGATGCCCCCATCATTCTTGGACGTCCATTCTTGGCCACTGCCAAGGCGGTGACCGACCATGATAGTGGGAAGGTATGTTTTTCGCGTAGAGGGCGAAACCATACAAATAGAGACGATCGAAGAAATCAGAGCTAGAGAGTTAGAGTGCTCCGAGCAGTCCAGCGAAGCAGCACAGATGACAGAGGAGGAGTTAGACATCCACCAGGTCTGTGATTTTGAGATGACTGATGATGAATCTAACTGGAAAGATCCTGTAGCACCGACCCTCGCCTTGCCTACATATTCACTATATCTCAAGCTCATGGCAGTCGAGAGCCGGGAGAGCACATCCCTGGATGAGGATACATCTGAAGCTGACAGTGTTGTGATGAGTGGTACAGATGAGTTCCATTCTTGCTCATCTTCTTCTGATCCCTCGGATTCAGACATTGACTGGGGATGATTTTGATGAATACTTACCTTGTCTGATTCCTTCCGAGCCGACAACCATGACAGAGTGCGAGCCAGTACAGTTTATTGATGATTCAGTGGGCCGCCTTTCGTCAGAGATTCATGCAGAGCGAGAGTTCTCCCATGCAGACCTGGTCGCCTTCACGCAGACATACCAGAAGCCAGATCTGCCACCTCCCAGTTGTCCAGAACTGAAACCTCTTCCGCAGTCAATGAAGTATAGATTCCTTGCGGGTGAGCCAAAAATGTACCCAGTCATTATCTCAGCAGATTTGACTGGAGAGCAAGAATCTCGTCTGATGGAGGTTCTTGAAAGAAACCGCAAGGCAATCGGTTGGAGTATAGCTGATCTCCAGGGGCTGAGCCCAAATCTTTGCTCTCACCACATCTATCTTGAGGATAACGCTAGGCCATCGCGTGAGTTCCAACGACGGCTGAACCCGAATCTTCGGGACGTAGTCATGAAAGAAATTTCCAAGTGGTGGAGCGCCGATTTTATCTACCCCATCTCCGACTCCAAATGGGTTAGTCCACTTCATGTGGTACCTAAGAAGACGGGTATCACTACAGTTGTCAATGAGTCCGGAGAGGAGATCGCTACCAGAGTACCAACTTCTTGGAGGGTCTGTGTGGACTACAGACGATTGAATGAGGCCACCAAGAAGGATCTCTTCCCGCTACCCTTCATTGATCAGATTATCGAGCGGCTAGCTGGGAAGAGTCATTACTGTTTCCTTGACGGGTACTCTGGATACAATCAAGTGGCCATTGCGCCTGAGGACCAGGAGAAAACGACATTCACCTGTCCGTTTGGGACGTATGCTTTCAGACGTATGCCCTTTGGTTTATGTAACGCTCCTGCGACATTCCAAAGGTGTATGTTGTCCATCTTCTCGGACATGGTGGGTGACTGTTTAGAGGTCTTCATGGATGACTTCTCAGTCTATGGCGACGAGTTCGACGCTTGTCTTGACTGCCTAGACCGTGTGCTGAAGCGCTGCATTGAGGTCAATCTTGTCTTATCCTGGGAGAAGAGTCATTTCATGATGACTCAAGGGACGGTCCTTGGTCATATCGTCTCCAACAGAGGCATGGAGGTCGATCCCGCCAAGGTGGATATCATCAGAAAACTCAGTCCGCCGTCCAATCTGCGTCAGTTACGGTCTTTTCTGGGGCATGTCGGTTTCTACCGACGGTTCATTCAGGACTTCAGTCGAATTGCCCGACCGCTCACTGACTTGCTGACCAAAGACACCGAGTTTATTGTTAATGATAAGTGTCTTGAATCATTTGAGACTCTCAAGAACATGGTTGTTTCTGCTCCTGTCCTTCAGCCACCTGATTGGTCTCTCCCATTCGAGATCATGACGGATGCTTCAGATTTTGCCGTTGGGGCTGTGCTTGGACAGAGGAGGGATAGTTTACCATTTGCCATTCACTACGCCAGCCGGACTTTGGATGCCGCGCAGCGGAATTACACTGTGACTGAGAAAGAGATGCTGGCCGTAGTTTTCGCTCTTGATAAGTATCGATCATATATTCTCGGATCTAGAGTGACCATTTACACTGATCATACCGCCATCCGGTACTTAATGGCTAAGAAGGATGCCAAAGCACGTCTCACCAGATGGATCCTTCTACTCCAGGAATTTGATATTGAAATTAAGGATAAACCTGGAGTCAAGAATGTGGTGGCGGATCATCTCTCCAGATTGGAGAATCTTGAGGAATCTGAGCCCAGCGCACCTATCACAGAAACATTTCCAGATGAGGCGATCTTGGCTGTCACCTCACTCCCATGGTATGCTAACTTTGTAAACTATCTTGTTGCCAAGACAGTCCCTCAGGGTTGGCCCAGACAGAAACTTGAGACCTTCCTAGCTAAGGCCAAGTTTTATCATTGGGAGGATCCCGTCCTTTATCATGAAGGAGGGGATAGTATCTGGAGGAGGTGCATTCCTCAAGAAGAGCAGCAAAGCGTCCTCACATACTGCCACAAGCTTGAGGCAGGAGGACATCATTCTGGAAAAAGGACAGCACAGAAGGTGCTTCAATCCGGCCTATGGTGGCCTACTCTCTTCAAGGATTCTGATGAGTTCGTGAAGAGATGTACTGACTGTCAGAAAATGGGAACCTGCGGACAGAGAGACATGATGCCCATGCAACCCATTCACTTTTGTGAGGTTTTTGATGCATGGGGGATTGATTTCATGGGCCCATTTCCTAAGAGTCAGGGATTCGAGCATATTTTGCTCGCTGTGGATTATGTCAGCCGATGGGTTGAGGCCATCCCCGCCCGAGCCGCAGATGCGAAAACCGTGTGCAAATTCTTGAGGAAAAATATCATTTCACGGTTCGGGGTACCTAGAGTCTTGATTTCAGACGGGGGGTCTCACTTCATCAATGACAAAGTCAGGGCCCTTGCAGACGAGTTCGGCATTGACCATCGGGTTGCCACTCCTTATCACCCTCAGACTAATGGTCTTGCCGAAGTATCGAATCGGGAGATAAAGACTATCTTGCAGAAAGTTGTCCGCCCAGACCGAAAAGATTGGTCACAACTTTTGGACTCGGTCTTGTGGGCTTATCGGACCTCTTTCAAGAATCCATTGGGGACATCTCCCTTTCGTCTCGTCTATGGCAAGCCGTGCCATCTGCCGGTGGAGATCAAGCACAAATCTTTTTGGGCAGTTACTGAGTTGCTTCTAGATCCCGAGAGTATAGGAGACCAGAGAAGAGCAGAATTGGCAGCCCTGGAAGAATTGAGAGACACAGCCTTCTCCAACAGCCTACAATACAAAGAGAAAGTGAAGACATGGCACGATTCGCATATCAGCCATAAACAGTTTGAGCCAGATCAGAGAGTATGGTTGTTTGATTCCAGGCTGAAATTATTCCCAGGGAAATTACAGAGCAAGTGGAAAGGACCGTATGTGGTCAGGAAGGTACATGACAATGGCAGCATCGACATATCCGAACCGTCATCTTCTTCTACCTTCCGCGTCAATGGTCAACGCTTGAAACTATATCTTGATCATGATCCGCCGACCATTGACGTTGCCCCCATTCTTCTGGTATGAGATGTGTCCTTTAACTATCATCATCTACATCTCACACATGGTGATCAACTCCATCTGCCGCTGTATAGATCCATCTGTTTATATCACTCTGTTGTCTGTTGATTTATTTTCTTATTTTCTTCTTTTCTTCTTTTCCTTTTCTATCTTCTTTATCTATCAAAAAGGTGCCGCCCTTGTAGACAGTTTTCCATACGTAGGACGTACTTTGTCCTAAGTATAGGGGGGTGTGCACCCCGAGTATTTCCATTCTTTGATCCTCTCCATTGTCTCCTCTTCTTGTCTATACTTAGGGATATCTTACCCTAAGTATAGGGGGAGACAATCTGAGTACGATCTGATCATTCCCACCCTCGACCCTCCCTGCATTGTGTACAGTCTGCTATACTTAGGATTATTTGATCCTATGCATAGGGGGGACGGTCAACTTCTCATTCCTTGATTCATTGCTTCATTCATTCATTCTTTAGACTTGCCTATACTTAGTACGAGTTATGTCTTCTCTTTTCTCTCCGATCTATGAGGACATAGCTCAAGCTAAGTATAGGGGGGTCGTATATACTGTGTATATACTTTAGCCATAACTCGTACTTTCGTATTTTCTTAAAAATATGGCTAAAAATTCTTTAAAATTTATTAAAAATCTCTAATAAAAAGGTGTTATCATTCCTCAAATTCTTTTTGTACATACTGATTAATAAATCAGGTGAAAATGTTTTTTGCAAAATGTTTGAAAAATAGTTTGAAAATCTTTGTGAACATCTACTGAAAACTATTTTGAAAATATTTTGTTACATGTTTTCAACCTGTGTAAAAATGTGTGGTTTGTAAAATTTATTTTCTTTGTGTGAAATAAAAGATTTGAAAAATGATTTGCAAATGGTTTGAAAAATGGTTGCAAAAATCCTTTGAAAAATCCATATATACTGTTTTTAAAACCTTTGCAAAATGATTTTCAAATGTGTGTACATGTTTGTAAAAAATGCTTCTAAAAACTATTTTGGACTATAGTTTTCAAAAAATTGTTTGAAAAACCTTGTGTCAAATAAGTTTGAGGAATACTAACATCACACCAAAATCCACTACCTATATATATGTATAAAATTGATCACTTACCCTTGTAAATTCCTAAAATCCACTTCTTGTATATATAAGAAGCACTCCCGTGTACATATTTTCACCTAGTTTTTAGCCAAAACTTTTTCTTTTCAAAAATCCCAAAAACATTTGCAAAATTAAAATCCAAAAACATTTGAAAAGATCTTTTTGAAAAATACAAAAAAAGTGCATCTGCATGTGCATCATCATCATCTTTTCAAAAATCCATAAAAAATTCAAAATCTTGAAAATTGCATCACAAAAATATTTTCTGCATTGCATTGCATAGCATTCACATTTTTCGGATTAAGTTTGATAGTTGAACAAGTCTAAGTAAAATCCGGAGATTGGAGCTTGATTAGACCTTAAAATATACCTAATAACAGGAACCTTATAGGAACTGGGTTTGAGGTACTTCAGGTCTTTGACTTAATTCTTTGAGGATCACGGGACTTGGTTCAATGGATTCTTGACTGCCTAAGTAGAATATTTCGGAGCACACGCACGACTCTTGTTGATAATGACCTAACTTGGACACCTGCACCATTCACATAGCTCTCCATGGATGAGGTGGTGAGGAGGCAGCTTCCTTTAGCTTGGGGTAGCATATGAGGGTAGTACTTCTAGGCGGAACCTCTCTTCTTCTTCTAGTGAAGGAAGTGCACCTCAACTTGGTCTAGTGGTGATGAAGGCTAAAGACAGAAGCCGTGGGTTGCAATAAAGCTTCAAAAGAGGGATAGTCTACTGGCTCAAGAGGAAAATTTCTTGTATATATGCTGCACCATGTAGATATGTTGTACAGATGCATTTGAAAAAAAAATGCAAAAAGAACTCCAAAAAAGTGGTGGGTCGGATTGAAAATTTAATAACCCCACCGGAGTGTACATAGTCAAATAAAGCAAAGCTTATGGTATCCATGTTACATCTCATGAAGCTTGCAGCGGGAGACTTAGCTACACTGGCTAAGCTTCCAAAACTCTATACTTCTATCCCCTCTTCTTGAGCCGGTTGCACTTGAACTTAGAAGGGAACACCCCGCTTCTCGAGGAAAGAGTTGCAAGACCGAGGCATTAGAGTTACCAGGTTGAGGGAGGTTGTTTCTTTGTTGCTTCTGAGGTGGGGAGCTACATATCACTTACACTGTACGAGTCAGATTCATAGTCGTAAGAGTTTGCGTATGAGTTGAAGTATATCTGACATGGCTATTGAGGAGACTTGGACAGAGTTTTGGGATTCTCAAGGACTGTTGGATTTCAAATGTGGTTTTCATTAAGGTTCCGACCGCACTAAAATTCCAAAGGTCCGACTTAAGCTCCAAACTTTGATTTTGTGAAGACAAGTTTGATAATTAAACTTAATCCACATTTCTTCTTTTTCTTTTCTTTCCTTTTCTTTTGCACTTATTGCATAAGTGTTTGCTAGGGACTAGCAAAGGTAAAGTATAGGGGGATGATGAATCCACATTTCATCATCTTTATTCTATCATTTTGGCACTGAAAACCCTAGCAAATGCCTGTAAATACCCTTAAATAGAGCATATTAGCATCCATGCATGTGCATTATATTAGTGTATAAAATACTGTAATTAAGGCCAAAATTATAGAATAAATAAAGAAAAGAAAAAGAATAAAATATTGCAAATATTTTATGACCCAAAACCCCCGAGACCTAGGCATCTTGATGGATAGGTCGACAAGGAATAAAGTAGGGGGAGATAAGGTCAAAAACACAGAGAAAATACCTATACTTTTATTCATTCTTTATTCATTTTGGGACCTATTTTTGGTTCCACTTTTTATACATCAAATAAAGAAACTTTGTACATGAAAGTTGTAGATAATATAATAAAGAAAAATGCAAAATTGATTTCACAGAAAAATAATGCACATATAAAAAGTTATGGTCTGAATAAAATTCCAGAATGCCAACTTCCCAGACCCGTATCTCACAAATAAAAACTCCAAATACAGCGTACTCACCTTTAATTGTATATAGAAGAAAATAATCAAATTAATGGTGGTGGTTTCGCATTTGGCGGAGCTACGGTTTGAAAGTTGAGTTTTGGACCCTTAATGTATACTTGTACATATTAAAATATTCAATTTATTATTTATTCATTATTTTTGTATTTTTATATTTTTTATCCTGTAAATATTACTTATAATATATTTGTGTATTAAAACTAAAATAAATGCTTAAATAAAACACAAAATAAAATTTACATATACACACCACATAGATAAAATATACACACATATACCTATACTTTATATACTTTTATTTTATTAAATGTACAGAAGACATCATAAAAATAAAACAAAAATATATTGCTGTATATAAAAGTATATTATAATTTTACAAAATAAGAAATAAAAATAAAAGAATTAAAATACACAAAACAAAAATAAAATACTAAAATATATAGATAATATACCTATTAGGGGTATAAATGTAAACTTGTAAAAATACAAGTCATAAAAATAAATAAAAATCGGAATAAAATACTACATAAAAAAATAAACATTTCTTATTTTATAACCATAATTTAATTCAGCCTATTTCTTTTTTTTATTGAACTAATAAGACATTTTTAGGGGATTTTTCCTGATTGGTCCACGTGGACCAATCAGGAGAAGGCGCCAGTTGACCTAGGTCAACTGGTCGTCCTTCGCCCACTGTAGCACTGTCGCGCCTAGGTTTTTGCCCGCCTTGGTGGACTTTCCTAGGCCGACTCGTCCCTCCTTTGCCGCCGCTTCCTTCATGGAAGTTGTGCCCCTTTGATCCATCTCCATCGCCGTTTCCTTAGATCTCCTTAGATCTGCTCGTCTCGCCCGTGACTCCTCCTCGAAGTCACGCCCTCAACTCCCTTCAAAAACCCCTCACTTCCTTCCCTCGGTTGAGTCCCCTTGGTCCACCCTTCAGCGCCACCATTGTGCTCCTGAGCTCCGTGGAGGTGACAGCTCCCATCGCCAGCCCTTCAGCCGAGGCGCGCAAAGTCGAGGGTGCCTCCACCACCTCCGCCAACAGCCGGCGTCGAGGTACTTGTCTTCCTCTGGTTCCGGCCATCGAGGGCACCACCCCGCTTATTTCTTTCGTGCATTTAGATCCTGGTAGCTTGAGCTTCAAAAACCCCAAAAAAATTACAAGTTCCATCACGTATTTCGCCACTCCAAGCATCATCGCCGGAGCGCACCTCCGGCCACCGACGTTCACTCCCCCTCGCGCCTAGATTAGGTCCTCGCGAGGCCCAGGCAATTTGCCCTGGGCCTTCTCACCACTTTTTGCAGGTCAAAGACCTTGAAGCACCTGGGAGGGACATTTTGATCCCTCGCCGGAGATACCTGGAGCGTGAAGCTCCCGCCGCCTTCGCGCCAGCACCACGACGCTCCTACGGCGAATCCGAGCCTCCAAGTCCGTAGAAGGACCTCCCAGGAGTCTGCAGCTCCATTTTGGAGCCCATTCATCGCCGGAGAAGCGAGATCGAGACGGGAAGTTCGCCTTCGCCGGCCTTCGTCCCTGTTCTTCCTCCTCGTCTCTCCACCGTCCGATCGAGCCGCAGCTCCAGTTCGCGTGTCCACCGTCCGATCTTCCAAGCCTAACCGCCGTCGGATCTCTTTCTGAGATCTAATCCTCAGACGTCGACGCCAACCGTCATCGGCCTTTCTCGTGCTGCCACGTGGATTAGTGGTTCGCTCCCAGCCGTTGGATCGCGCCTCGCCACCAGCCGTCGGATTCGAGCCACGTGTCGTCATCGGAGTGCCCGAGCGAGGGTATTTTGCATCTCCACCCTCGCGCCTTTTGTATTTACTTTTTAGTCTTTAAACTTTTATCTGTAGTTTAAACATTTTGTAATATTTGCACAAAGACCCCCAGCCTTTCGATATTTGCATTTAGATCATCCGCCACGTCACCTCACGTGACCAGTACACGTGAGGTAGGGGCATTTTGCAGAGGAACCCCTCGGGCTTTTGTGTATTTCGTTTCAGTACAAAAACTTTCATATCCAGTACAAACTTTTTGGTTAATGTGCAAGTAGACCCCCAGATTTTGAGAAATTGCATTCCAGTCCTCGCCAGGCGCGTGCAAGTCACGCCCTGGTGGGAAATTTCTAGGAAGCCCAGGCGGCTTTTGTAATTGCTTTTTGGTGCTATAAATTGAATATTCAGTGTATATTCCTTGTGGAAAATTGCATGTATGCCCCTGGATGTTTGAGATTTTGCACATATACCCCTGTCAGGACTGTTTAATGTTTGGATACTTGTTCTAATTATTTAACATATCATTTGAAGTCCAAAAATTCCACAAAAAGAGGATTAAGCACCTGGACACGTGTACTTTGACGCCATCTATTGAGTTTTTGATTTTATTTTATTTTTATATTTATTAAAAATCAAAAACTTGCTATTGTGCACTGTCTAGCTTAGAAAATGCCAAAAAATAGTAAAAACACCTCCAAAAATTCCAAAAAAAATACCTAGTGTCTATTTTATCCTATTTTAGTGTCAGTCCAAAAACCACTAAAAATCTCAAAAGAAAAACTTAAAAAATTCGAAAAGACTCAAAAACTTCCAAAAAAAATCTAAAAATCAAGGAAAAATCCAAAAATAGCAAACTCTGGTTCCTGCTTGTTCTTTATTCTGTTCTCTCATTTGAAAAATAGTGTGAAAAATTTTGGTTGCTGTTTGCTATTTTTAAATCCCATTTTACTCACAGCCAGCACATATTTCACTGTTTTGCCTTGTTTTGCTATTTAAAAAAAATATCAAAAACACCTTGAAAAAATCCCCAAAAATCACAAAAACAGTAGAAAACCACAAAATACCAAAAAGATTTTATTGCTGAATTTTTGATAATTTTTACTTAGTTTTATAAATATTTTACCTTGCCTTTTATTCATTGTCTTTGAATTCCAATATTGAAAAAGAAAAAGAAAAATATAAAATATAAAATATAAAAATCAGAAAATTAAAAACCAAAATACAAAATTAAAAACTAAATAAAAAAATTTAAAATTAAAAACCCACAAAAACATCTTTCCTTGCTTGCTTAGTGTAGACACTTTACACACACACACTTGTGCTTACATTTGCTTGAACTACCCTGCTTGCTCCCTGTGTTCGAACTCTCTGCATACTTGTCACTATACACCATTTGTGCAGAGTTAAAAATAAATTTTAACTCCACATTAGTTCTAATTTGTTGATCTTTAGTGTGGGTTAATTGTTGATTAAATACGGAATTTGATTGGTCGACACTTCGACTGTGTTCCGGCCCCCTTGTGTGGAATGGAACACAAGACCGTTCGAAATTCGTGTTTATCAATTCATCATCAGTCATCTCGAAATCACAAACCTGGTGGATGTCTACCTCCTCCTCTGTCATCTGCTCGGCTTCACTGGATTGCTCTGAGCATGCCAACTCTCTGGCTCTGGTCTGGTCGATCGTATCTATTTGTATGCTTTCGCCCTCTACGCGAAAACATACCGTCCCACTGTCATGGTTGGATACCGCCTTGGCAGTGGCCAAGAATGGGCGTCCAAGTATGATGGGGGCATCGATTACCGACTCAGGGATCTCCATGTCCAATACAACAAAGTCCACGGGGAATTTCAGGCCCTGAATGGTAATGACCACGTCCTTCAACAACCCCTTCGGCCTCTTAATCGACCTATCAGCAAACTGAAGGACTGTTCTGCTTCGAAGAAGAGGGCCAAACTCGAATCGCTTGAGTAAGGCTGCCGGAAGGAGGTTGATCGAAGACCCGCTGTCTAATAGAGTACGATCGAACCGCTGCTCCTGTATCTCGCATCTGACGTAGGAAGCTCCTGTATCGGGTCGCTTGGCTGGCAATGTGTTCTGAATGGCGCAGCAAGTGTCATGAGTGAGCATGTGGACTTGATCTCTGTACCTCTTCTTCCTTCGGACTGTAGTTGTCTCTTTCAAGTTCTTTTTGAAGAAGGGGATATGCTCAAATGCTTCTCGTAGAGTCAGCTGAATGTGAAATCTATCAATCATTTGGCTGCCGAACTCTACATGCTGATCTTTTTTTGGATTTTCTTTTTTATTCCCCTTCACACGGCGGAGCGCTTCAGGGAAGGGGATGGTAGGGGCCTCCTTAGATGGAGGACTAGGACTTGGTCCCTGTGCCTGTGAAGAAGGAGAATCCATACAATAATCATCATTCACCACATATGGATCCGCAATTCGAACAGAAACCTTTCCTTTATTCATATTTTTGTTGTTACCACAGTCCATGGATACAAAAGGTGGTAACATCACAGAGGGATGCTCATCAAAAGTAGAAGTGATGGCCTCAGCACTACCACCGATCTTTGCGGCATCAGCACCGCGCTCTGGTTCATCATCCAAAAAGGTGGTATCAGCACCACCGTCTGCCACTGGTATCACGGCGGCATCAGCACCGTCGTCCTGGGACTCCATCATGGATGGCATCATCACCACCGTCAACATCATCATGAGCGGCTTCAGCACCGCTCCTCTGCTCCTCTAGCGCTCCTGATCCTGCGTCTAGTTGTCGCTCAGAAGAGGCACCGCCGGCTGGCATCCTACCGCTCCTAGTAGTGACAAAATCAGCATCATGATAGGAATAAGACATGTCACTGAAATAATCACTAGGAGAGGTATCCTCTGTAAACTCTACCTGCTCAGACTTTCTTTTCAGATTGGTTTGGGTTGGGTTCAATCTGAGCGGGTATGGCGGCCTTCCCTTTCATGATGTCCCTCATCTCCTGCCGGAATTCATCCATTTCTTGCCTGAAAGATGCTCGCTGTTCGGAGAGCAAGCGGGCAAGATCATTAAGAGCTGGGTTCTCAAAGGAGGGATCCGGAGAACCGGATGGTTGTCCCTGCCGGAAGTGGGACTGCTGCTGCGGATATTGCTGGTACGGATAATTCTGGGTTGGTTGGGAATAAGATTGCTGAGGCTGTTGTCGCTGCCTCCACTGCTGTCCCTGATAGGCGGGACGAGGGCCACTCTGATATTGCTGCTGCTGGGCATACTGGGGTTGTTGCTGTTGCTGTTGCTGGCTGTTCTGATGTCCTTGGGCAGGATTCTGCTGTTGGGATGAGGAGCCACCGTTGCCCCAACGGAATCCGGGATGATCACGACGAATCCCAGGCTGCGGGTACCGGTCATACCAAATCCCATTGACTTCCATCAATGGATCCTGCTCGAAGGAGGGTGGAGGAAGAACTGCCAGTGGCTGCTCCGGCTGATAAACCACCATCTGAGTCTCTTGAGATGGCGGTCGCTCTGGAAGGTACTGTAGCAATGGAACCGGCTCTGCCTGGATATGGTTCACCTGGCGGTATGAGGTAGAGGTCTGGTTGGTATTGCTACTGCTGGGGTCAGCCCGTGACCTGGGAGGCTGTTGGGAATGAGTTTGTGCCTCCTAAATGCATAGAATTTGAGTCTTCAGGTCACTCATAGTTTTGGTGAGAAGGTCCATCTGAGCAAGACCTTGATTCTGCTTCTTCTCGAGGATCTCCATGCGGTCCAGCTTTTCACTAATAATGCCCATGTCGGCTGCGGCTGATTCAGCTTGGGCTGCGGCAGCTGACACTGTATTGGGATCGGCATCGATGCGGGCGATCCTCTGGAATGATCCCGCTCCTTGCGGGGGCTTCTGCTGTGTGTAGACTCGGGCCTGGGTCATCACAGTAGAGTTTTCTGCCATGCCTTCGTAGATGGCCCAGACCTCGTCTTCCCCCTTGGAGAAATAAGATCCACCGCAAGAGGCGTTCACTAGCCCCTGCAGCTCCGGTGTCAGCCCACAGAAGAAACTCTGCACGAGATTGGGCTTGGAAATATCATGATGTGGACACCGGTCTATGAGCTCTCTGAATCGATCCCAGGCTTCATGGAATTGTTCATTTGGGATCATGACGAAGTTACTGATCATGGCTCTAGCTGCATTGGTCCGGCCGAGAGGGTAGTATTTCTTCAGGTATGCGGTCCGGAGCTCTGCCCATGTGTCGACGAATTGCCCCAGATGTTTGAGCCAGTATGCGGCTCTGTCAACCAAAGAGAATGGAAAGGCGATCATCTTGATGGTGTCCTCGGTCATCAACCGATCATGAATAGTGCTGCAAATCATCTCAAATTCTTGGAGGTGGAGGTGCGGCTCTTCGGTCGGCAACCCATGGAACTTGGGTAGAAGCTGGATTGTGTGGGGCCGAAGCTCGAAATCTCCGTGAATGGGTGGGAGTCGGATCCAACGATGAGTGAGGGATGCAGCTGGGTTGTGCAATTCCCTCATGATGGTCTGTGGTGGCCTCTCAGCGTCTGGATCGCCTCCTCCTGCATCAGGTCCTCCTCCTCCTCCACCGCCACCGCCCCCAGGTCGGTTCTCTCTCATCTGTGCTATCTCTCTCATCAGATCTCCCATGAATGTTCCCTGGTCGCGAATCTGTCTCTGCATAGTTTCCAGGGATGCTAACAAAGAATTATTGATGGCTGCTTGATCAAATAGGAACGGCGGGTGCTCATGATCATCTTCATGCTCGCCTCTGTCTGCCATGTCTGGATTCTCTGAAAAAGCAAAAGAGGCCATCTCAGGTGCTATCGAATGAGCTGAACTTTGTGATGCACTGTACTCTGAAACGATTGGACTGAGAGAAGGAGAATGGGACGGGTGGTCGAGGGGGAACAGGGTGGATGTGAACTCAGGCTCGGAGAGCGGACTCTCCGAGGTATTCCTAGATGAATGAGGGGAGTGCTGGATAGCGGTGCCGACAGAGTCGGCCTAAGAGATCTCCGTCCCATCATCTTGATTTAGAGAAAGGCGGATGAGATCTGGAATGCAAACAGGATGATAAATCAAGACCCCAAATTCACCTACTCAACTCTTGAGCTGATGACCGTGAGAGTTCGATCTGTTATCTTGTCAATTTTTATTAGGTGACCAGTCAATCTATCAGAGCGTTAGAGCGAGCTGTTAGGTATCCTACTTTCCTAGCCGACTGTCCCAATCCACGTCAGATCTTTCCCAGCCAGTATGAATTGCGGACCGTAACCCGGTTGTTCCCGCTAATTCAATCTGTTAAGGACATCGCGGTCCGCTTTACCGGTTACCGGAGAGATCCTCACTGGAGAACGACTAACCACGACCAGTAGTCAACCAAAATTTCAGATGTGGCTCTATCCTAGTGTCGAGTCACTCTCTCGCAGCAGATAAATCAAACAAGGAGGGGGTTACTCTCCCAAGACAAAATTTTTGGTGGGCTGAGTTTTAAGGTCAAGTTTGCATTAGCAGTCCCAATTTTTATTGTTTTCACTTTTTATGTATTTTTCTGAGCAATCATCGTCTAACGAATTTTCCAATTTCCTTGTTATTAAAAAGTCCAATAGAACTGGGGGGAGGAAAGCGGAAAAGCCGATGCGCGGTCAAAATCTATGATGCATGCAGGGATAGAAATGCATTCCTTGTCGCCAGCACTCTACATGCAAAGTGATCCGCGCATAATTTAAAGACAATAATTTAAACTACCTATATGCATGCACGAGGAAATCGTCCTAAGATGAGCAACTTCTATTAACGTGAAGAACAAGTAGCTATGACAAAGAAAAGAGTTCGGAATCCGGTCTAGGCTCACCCCTTCTCTTCTCGACACATCGAGTTCAGGAGTAGCGCTTAACAGGGTGGGCTCGTGGCACGTGGCCTCTAGTCCAAGTCAAATAGCTTTTTCAATTGATTTTTAGCCAAGTCCAATTACGTCCTATAGGTGCAGGCAAGATATTAGGGATTGGGCCTTAGCTTCTTAGTTCGTCACAGTCAACAAAAATTCCTATGTCTAGGGGCTAAATCCTCGTGAAACAAATAGAAATGAAGGAGAGAAAACCCGAAAAACACAAAACCGCGGTGAGCCCCCGAGTGAACAAACACCCGGAAATTAGGCCCGAATGTCCAAGAGTCCAAGTACCTGTATTATTACAAATTATCAAAGGCCACTCTCTCACAAAAGTAGATTGCAAGCTAACTAATCACTCTCCCTCACTCCTCCTGCTCTCTCCTGCCGGCGTGACCTAAGAAGGCCGGCTCCGCTTCCCAAGGATGCTCGGGTCACCTAAGCAATCCGCCTTGCTCCGCGATCCCTCGCAAGAAGACAAGAAAAGAGATGGTCAGATAGCTCAACAAGACATATCAAAAATGTAAGAGATGGAAAATAAATCTATGATAAACAATCACACAATCAAACAAAATGTGAACTACTCGCTGTTGCTCCCCGGCAACGACGCCATTTGATGAACACGAAATTCAAGGGGTCTAATGTCTCTCACAAAGCGGAGACAACCGTGTCGCTGTGGTGACCCTCAAGGAATCCCGTATTTAATCAACAATGAACCCACAATCAATAAATCAAGCAGTGACAAATAAATGTGGAGTCAAATTTATTTTTAACTCTGCACAAATGGTGTATAGTGACAAGTATGCAGAGAGTTCGAACACAGGGAGCAAACAGGGTAATTCACAAGAGTGTGCACAAGTGTGTGTATGTGAAGTGTCTACACTAAACAAGCAAGCAAATACAATTTTGTGGGTTTTTAATTTTTAAATTTTTTTTATTTTTTATTTAATTTTTGATTTTATATTTTGCTTTTTAATTTTCTGATTTTTATAATTTTATAATTTATATTTTTTTCTTTTTTTTTTCAATATTGGAATTTAAAGACAAAGTAATGAAAAACTAGATAAAGTATTTATAAAAATGTACTAAAATAAAAAAAATTCAGAAATAAAATGTTTTTGATATTTTTAGGATTTTTACTGTTTTTATGATTTTTTGGGGATTTTTCATGGTGTTTTTGGTATTTTTAATTACTGCAACAAGTCAAAACAGTGAAACAAGAACTGGCTGTGAATAAAATAGGATTTAAAAATAGCAACCAGTACTCAGAGTTTATCAAACTAATTTTCAAATAAAAGGAACAAAATAAGGAACAAACAGAACCTGGGTTTGTATTTTTTTAGAGTTTTCCTTGATTTTATATATTTTTTTGAAGTTTTTGAGTGTTTTAAAATTTTTAGTGTTTTTCTTTTGAGATTTTTAGTGATTTTTGGACTGAAACTAAAAAAGGGGTAAAACACACGAAATATAATTTTTTTGGAGTTTTTCAAAACGTTTTTATAATTTTTATGGATTTTCTAATGCGAATAGTGAAATAAATGCATGTTTTTTATTTTTAATAATTGTGAAAATGCAATAAAAATGCAATGTGAAAATATGGCGTGCAAGTACAAGTTACCAGGAGCTTAAGCCTATTTTTGTGGAACTTTTGGACTTAAAATGATATTCTAAATAATTACAACAAACATCCAAACATTAAACAGTCCTGGCAGGGATATAAACGCAATTTTCAAAACATCCAGGGGCATACATGCAAATTTCCACAAAAGTTTGAACTGAATATTCAATTAATATCACCAAAATCCAATTACAAAACCTGCCTGGGTGTCTTAGCAATTTTCCCACCAGGGCGCGTGACTTGCACGCGCCTGGCGAGGACCAGAATGTAATATCCAAAACCCTGAGGGCCTTCTTGCAAAATATCCAAAAATTTAACACATGATGTCTCAGTTTTGGTACTAAAACAAAATACGATAAAGACCGAGGGTCCCGGTGCAAAATGCCCACACCTCACGTGTGCTGGTCACGTGAGGTGACGTGGCGAAGGACCTAGATGCAAATATTGAAAGTTCGGGGGTCCTTGTGCAAATAACCCAAAGTTTTTACGCTACAGACGAAAGTTTAAATACTAAATACTAAATACAAAAGGCGCGATGGTGTAGATGCAAAATACCCTCGACGCGCGATCCAACGGCGATGAAGGAGCCACTTAGCCACGTGGCGCTTGACGAACGGCCGATGACGCTTCGCGGATGAGCGGCGACGATCAGATCTCCATCGATGATCAACGGTCGAAGCTGGTGGGGATCCAACGGTAGCTGCTCGATCTGGGACTCCACCCCTGATCGGACGGTGGCGAAGGCGGCTGGAAGAACAAGGCGAAGCCCCGGCTGGGCGAGATTCCTCGAGCTCCTCCGGCCGACTCCGGTGGCCTCTGGGGTTCAAAATTGGGCTGGAGCCTCCTCTGGTCCTCCTCTATCTCCTGGTGGCGTCAAAAAGCCACGACGGTGGCCGTGGTGCTCGCTGGTGGCTGGCGGAGCTGGAGAGCTTCGTTAGCTCCGGCGAGCTTCAAAACTCGCCTCCAGGTGTCGTCACTGCTGCTTGGACCTGCAGAAATGGTCAAAGAGTCCAGGGCAAATTGCCTGGACCCTTGGATGCACTCGGGGATGCTCGGATCGAGATGGAGATGCACGGCCGGAGGTGCGCTCCGGCCGAGGTGCTTGATTTGGCGATTTGGTCGATTAAACTTCAAATCTTTTTGGGGTTTTCGAAGCTAAGTTTAACAGGAATGAAATGGGCTGAATAAAAGAGCGGAGCGAGCCCTCAATGGCCGGGGCCAGAGGGAAGAAGGGTACCTCGACCGGCGACTTTGCGGGAGGTAGTGGAAGCGCCTCCGACCTCGGCTGCCTTGGCTGATGGCTTCGCGGTGGAGCTGTCACCTCCAGGAAGCTCTGGAGCTTGGAGTAGGCGCGAGGGGGTGGACCGAAGGTGTTCAAACTTGGGCTCGAAGGTGGCGGGTCGTTTAAGTAGAAGATGGTGGCGTCTCCTTCAAGCGAGATCCACGCGCGCATCATGAGGATTTAGCGTGATCTGAAGATGCGTCGTGGGAGAGGGATGATCAGGGAAGAAGTTCCAAGAAGGATTCGAGGCGAGAAAATGGAAGGATCGGGCGCCAAAATTTCTTGAAAATGGGGGAAAATCAGGGCGTCAGAGGTGGCAGGCCTTGGTCAGGGAGTTGACCGAGGTCAACTCTAGACCGCACCTGGTTGGTCCACGTGGACCAACCAGGAAAAAGATTAAAAAAATGGTTTATTAATTCGTTTAAAAATAGAAAAATGCCGAATTAATTTTTGGTTAAAGAATAAAAAATGTTTAAAATTTTATGTAGTATTTTATTATGATTTTTAATTTATTTTATGAAGTATATTTTTACAAGTTGCTTTATATCCCTATATAGGTATATTATTATATATATTGTATTCTTTTATTTTTATTTTGTATTTTTATATTTTTATTTAGTATTTTATAAAATTGTAGAATACTTTTATATACACATGTATATTTTTGTTTTATTTTTCTGATATATTTTGTATAATTAACAAATTATAAATAGGTATGTATAAGTATGTACATAGGTATTGTATCTATGTCTCGTGTATATAAGTATTTTTATTTTGAATTTTATTTACATTTTTATTCTGATTTTAATATTCACAATTATTATAAGTAATATTTACAAAATTATAGAAATATAAAAATGAATAAACAATGAATAAAGAATAAATTGAATATTTTATTCAGTACAGGTATACAATAGGGGTCCAGAACTCAAATTTCAGACCGTAGCTCCGCCAAATGCGAAACCACCACCATTAAATAGCTTATTTTCTTCTATATACAATTAAAGGTGAGTATGCTGCATTTGGAGTTGTCGTTTGTGAGATACGGGTCTGGGAAGTTGGGATTCTGGATTTTTATTCAGACCATAACTTTTTATCTGTACATTATTTTTCTGTGAAATAAATTTTGTATTTTTCTTTATAAAATTATCTACAATTTTCATGTACAAAATTTCTTTATTTGATGTACAAAAAGTGGAACCAAAAATAGGTCCCAAAATGAATAAAGAATGTATAGGTATATTATCTGTATTTTGACCTTATCTCCCCCTACTTTATTCCTGGTCGACCTATTCATCAAGATGCCTAGGTCTCGGGGTATCGGGTCATAAAATATTTACAATATTTTATTCTTTTTCTTTTCTTTTATTTATTCTATAATTTTGGCCTTAATTACAGTATTTTATACACTATGTAAATGCACATGCATGAATGCTAAGATGATGATTTTAATGCTATTTACAGGCATTTGCTAGGGTTTTTGGTGCCAAAATGATAGAATAAAGATGATGAAATGAGGCTTCATCAGTAACCGTCCCGTATACGCTTCTGTTTGCATCGCTATAGACCCCATCGTAGACGGGACGGTTACAACCGTCCCGTATACGCTTCTGTTGGTGTCGTTGTAGACCCTTTCCAGCCTTCTGTTAGCGTCGCAAAAGGACTTCTTCGTGGAAGGGACGGTTGCAACCGTCCCGATTACTGACGTATGCGACGGTTTCAACCGTCCCCATAGGTCTTCTGTAGCCGTCTCAAATGATGTTTGACCATCGGGGACGGTCGTCAACCGTCCGCTACGCCTCTAAGAAGCGGATGGTTGAAACCGTCCCTACTACTAGTGGTACTAGGGACGGTCAGAACCGTCTCTAATCTTAATCGTTAAAGGGACGGTTACGACCGTCCCCAATGGCTAATTAAAAGGGACGTTCGTGAAAAGCGTCCCATTTAATCAAATGAGTGTCAGAAGGGATGGTTCTTAAACCGTCCCCTTTGATCAGACGGGACGGTTATAACTACAAAGAGGACGGTTTTTGACTGTCCCCTTAGAGCCACCGGCATGTAGTGCATGGTCGTCAAGGTCCAAGCTGCCCCCGTTGTGAGAATCATGTCGGCGAGGAAGCCAAAGATTTTCGGATCTTGGAAGGAGGCCAACTTCACATTGATGTCGTTAACGGTGAAATTGAGCGGAAGTAGCATACCGATGACAAAGTCCTCCAGCTTCTCCATAAGTAAGATGAGAGGGCCTTGCGGCACCGGGACGGCGAGGGCAAATGCGCCGAAGACTGCGTGGATGCCCACCGCATCCGCAATGGTGGCGGCTGCCATCACTGCTAGCATGAACATCCCGACAAAGAGGTTGTCAATAGGCTCACCATCTTTGGTTTGCGAGAGGATCCAATCAGCAACGGGTCGAACGATGAAATATATGGTAACGACGAATGTGACGCCGGAGCAGATGATACCTATGGAAGCCGGGTAAGACCGGTGTGTACCGAAGAGCGCAATGGCGAGAGCAAGGAGCACCCATGCGAGGCTATCAGTGAGGAGGGAGAGGCCGACATGGCTAGACGACCTCGATAATGAACAGTAGAATGACACTTACACTAGCAATGGCCCATGCATGGTGGCTCATGTTGTTGACGTTGGTGAGCTCCATACACCCATGAGGAAGATGAAGTACGCGTGGTCGAGGTTTGCCATGGTCTCTAATATGCCGATGCTCCTTGTTGGAAAGATGATGCCCATGTACCCCTGTATCCTCCCCAGCACGGACGGCCCCAAGATCATGTCCAAGTTCGCCGGACTAGAGGACGTCAGTAGTGAGCGTGGTGGGGATTAGCAGACCAGGAAGGAGTCCGTACGTCCCAGAAGCACCCCCCCGGCATGCCCGTAATCAGAGATGTCGTTCCCCCCACGTTCATTTTCGTCTGTTGAGAGTATTCGAAAGGAGAGAGAATTGACTGGGGAGGTAGGAAAGTTGACGTCCTTTTCTCGTGCGGAGGATCCGATGCACCAATGCTCGGACTTCATTCGTTACTCGTTACTTGTCACGTGTATTTTTAGAAACAAGTAGGTATTATGGAAAAGAAATTCACGAAATCCGTTAGTTTTAACATTCAAATGGACGAGGGTTAATCGCATGGTCTATACGGCAAGAGTTAGCAAGTTTACAGGGTCGAGAGAGGAATTACGATGTTTCAAAGGTCGTAGAGGTCATTTAACAAGATTATAGAGTCTGTCGAGTAAAAATCCCAAATTACTAACGGTCAAAATTCTGGGTGAAAATACATGTAGGGATGAATATTTATTGGGTAAGTCTGACCCAACTCACGAGCTCCATGTGAAACTCGACCTAATTTTTATAGGGTCAAGTTTGGATTAAAATTTTAGCCTATTAAGTGAATGAATCAAACCCATTACCCCATTGATCCAACCAGATAAGGACCTAATAATATGTCCTTATAATAATTCATAATGCCAAATTATTACTTTTTATGTTATGTATATTCTCTTCAATTTTTACTATCCTCTTACATACACTTTTCCACTCTCTTCAGTTAAAACAAACTCATGATTAAGTTTTTCTCATTATCTCTGTCGTACTGTCACTTTTCTCATTACATGACGAGTATATGTTCTCTCATTGTGTATCTCGTATAATACACTCTATTTTATTTATGAGTCAATAGTTTTGAATCAGTGCTCCCTATACCAATAACATCGTATACACATCCATCTTCATTGTTTCATCAATAGCATATGTGCCTTCAATCACCTATTTTATTTTTCCATGCTCCCATCTAAGTTTTTTTAATGGATTGGTCCGACATGAACTTAAGTTCATATTAATTGGGATGGAGTAGGTCGTGGGTTAAGGGAAAATTCCGGATCTCGATCCAGCTCACGAGCCATTAATTTACTGAGCCTTGGGTTGGGTCACCATGGACCTGATGGGTCCAGCCCGATGCTCATCCCTGCATACATGTGTACTTTACCTTCCTCTTGTTCTTGTAGCAATAGACTCTATGTTATCTAGGATGTATCTCTCGTTTAGTTGTAGGTTACCCTCATCTCTTCCTACCTCCACGGATTAGAGTTAATTGTATATACCCTATATTTTTCTTTAGTATAACATTTCCAACTACCTTCGAACAAGAATTACAACATTAAAAATAGAAAAAAAAATTAGAAATATAATCAGCGTAGCACATAAACAGTAGGATTTATGAACGCAAAATCTACCTCTTTAACATTAAGGAATTATCTAGCATAGGAGGCAGATTTGGATCAGCAAAAACCACACCTTCGAATATGTGGAAGTTATTTTACTTGGCAAGTATATGAAGGTCGAACTCAAGGACACGAGCCTCTTCGTTTATTTATCGAAAATTATTATTTAATTCAACAGTGAGTATCTTTTAGTTTTAGGCTTTCATGCAGATACAAGATAATGCAGATAAAACAATGCAAAGACAAGTGATGCATCAAATTTTTATTTGATTTTTTGATGCAACTAATGAGATAAAATGTGCATGTTGCAATGCACAGGCAAGTATGCAAGAGATATGCTTCAAATGACTATATAAATAATAATATACAAGTGTACCCTAAAGAATATCAAATCAATGAGAAATTAAGTAGAGGTTAATTCAAAGTCAAATCGAGCATCAAAATCAAGAATAAGCATCTATTAAAGGTAAAGATTTATAGAACAAGATACACTATATTTCATCCAAAAATTAAAATATTTAATTTAGTGTCAAATCAGAAAATTAATCATATCATTAGATAGAGAGTAAAATATGTTTTAAAAAGAAATTGAAATCGTTCAATTTGGATCTAAAATGCTCAAGATATGAAAGAAACAACGTAAAGGACATAAACGTAATAAAATTCATGAAAATAAAATTATAAATATTGCAAATTGGTCCCTAAAGGGACCCATTTGCAAATAGAAAAATCCATAGGGGCCCAAACATAATTTCTCCTTTACGTACAAAGGGCATAATTGTAATTATTAGAACTTAGTTGGGTCTCTCTGCGAATTACCACATGCATGCACGTACGACACGTGCCTGGAGGACCTAAATGTAATATCAGAAAAATTCTAGGGTCTTCACTGCAAATTAACCAAGCCCTCATGTGCAGGTCACGCGAGGGACCAGGCTCGGGAGGCAACCCAGGCTCCGGCCACGTGGCATATCTAGGATGCTTCGGTGCTCGGTTCAAGCCGTCCACGCCTGGAGGCTAGGCATGGAGGCTTGGGATGCAGATGTGGCTGCATCTGGGCCATCCGATCGTGAGGATCGGATGTCATTTTTTCTTCATGCTCCGTCGTCGATCACCGGAGAAGGATGCACTCCAATGACATCCTTGAGCTCAATCGTTCTCCAGTTGCGTCCCGAATTATTGAAGAAGCTTCTGGAAGCCTCAACGAGGAAGCTTGGACGGTAGGGAGGATGCGAGGAAGATCTGAGACGGCAAACGATGGTTGCTCGCTGGAGATCGGATAGGGATGTGAGGCTCTGGCCATTGAAGTTCCTGCAGAGAATTATCATATCCAAATCCTGTGAAAAGTGTGGGAGTTTGAGAAATGAGCGAGGTGAGGTCTTGTGGAGGTGGTGGGAGTGGGGAACTGAAGTCATCTCCTTTGGTGAAGCAGAGGGGAGGTGGAGTAGCAGTGGTCGAGGTTCTGGAGAAGGGAATGGAGCGAGCAGAAGGTGCGGCGCGGGTGTTCGAGGGTTGGCGGAGCTTGTAAGATGGTTAGGTGATGGTGAGAGTGGATGTAAGCGACATGAAAATTTGGAGAAAATTCAAGAAAAATAAGATAGAGAGATACATAGAGAATCAAAGAGGAAGTAGGCGGAGGCAGTCGTATGGGCTGAGGTTCCACTGGAACCTCGGGTCATCTCTTGACCAGGCCGATCGGTCTAGGGGGCTCGTCGACGCCTGGGGCGGTCGCCACATGGTTGGAGAGGCCATGGATCTCACCAGGGCAGGGCACTCATCGTTGCCTCGACAACCGCCTTCCGCTGTCGCTAGAGGGTGGAGGAAGCTGGGCTTCAACCCCTCGAATGGTGGATAAGGGTGGGATGCGACGACGGGGGCGATTTTATAGGGAGGAGGTAGCAGTTATATATGGTGGCGGAGGGTTTTCGAATGGCTAGTTGGACATCATGAAGGCGGTCATTGAGGATATTGGTGGTTGTGCAGAGAAGGCAGAGCTACGAGCAACGCGGTGGTGGCGTTAGGAAGCGAAGAGATGTAGTGATACGACACTAAAATGGAAAGGGGGAGGA